>JAASGT010000676.1:0-18780 GCA_023334315.1 Globisporangium alternatum
ACCTAGAGATGGATGGGGTGAGGTTCTCCGGTTTCCAGACCTGGCCTGCCGCACGGGTGAGCAGAACTGCCGTTGAAGCAGAGATCACTCTTTGAAATCCTCGTTTGACGCTCTACTCAGCTACCTCAGAAACACCAGAACCAGCTTGGATATATGTATGCATATCATTACGTGTCCATAGGTGAGTTCCTGATCATCTGATGCTGATGTGAGACTCACAATCAGCAGCCATTCTGATCATGTTTTTTCTGCTCAGATTTACCAAGTTCTGGTAGAAGTGCACTCGACAACGCTCCAGTTGGCATCCAACTACTCCGTGGACGAAATCGAGATAGGCTGCCCCGATGGTAGCGCGCGTGGACGAGAAGATCAAGACGTGAGGCGCCGTGTCACGAACCTGCCTCGTTACGACGAGACGTACGCCCTAGTTAGGACCCTTTACGAATGGATGCCGCCATTTTTGCTCATGCGTTCTGCGCTCGTGTATTTAGCTCATTTCCAAACCAACACTCCAAGATCCTCAGCCTCTCTCCTATATTTCCTCCATCGCGCCTCCACTGAAGAAGCGCCGTGTCATGAACGCACTCGTCTTCAATCTTTCCAGAAAGCCTTTGTGATGCGACTGCGTTCGTTCGTTAGTGAGTGGAGGAAGGATGATGGGGAGGCTCGTTCCAAAGCGACTTACTCAGGAGCTCAGCTTCGTCAGCAGCAAAGGAGACGGGCAACAAGTCGCCATTTGCCTCAGATGCGCTCGCTCTCTTCTCACACATAGCTACACTTTCGGAACCAACAACCAAATCCCATTCTCCAAAACAATGCACGCCCATTTCGCCTTAAATTACAACACACATCCTAATCAAAATCTACAGCTTACGTACTCACAGGCGCTTCCCTACTCGACTTACTACAATTTCATTCTCTCTTCTTCCTTCAAAAACTCACGAGTCCTTCATGAGCTCCAGCACGGCGCTGAGCTCCTCGCCCGTGAACTCGGGCGTGGGCGTGATGCCCGCGGCCGCGTACGCGTACTTGACGTCCTCCGACACTTGCGACGACGCCCCGCGCGATGGCGGTGAATCGTAGCCGTTGGGCGAGTCATAGCCGTTGGGCGAGTCGCCCGAGTCACGGCGACTGGTGTGGCCACCATTGCCGTAGTGGAGCGGCGTCTCGTACTGCGAGTGGTGGTGCTGCTCCTGCGCGTGGTGGTGGTGGTGACTGTTGTGGCTCGCGTAGCCGTCGTGCGGCCCGCGCATGTACGACGGATACGCGCTGCCGCTGTTGCCGTAGCTGCTCGCGTGCTCATAGTACGCCGACGGGCGGCTGTGCACCGGTTGCGTCTGGCTGTGGTGGTGGTGGAACGACGACTCGGACGGGAACGCCTGCGTTGGGAACGGCAGGCGCGGTCGGTCCTCCTGCTTGACGCCACTGCGGCGGTGCTGGTCCTGCTGCTGCTGGTGACTAGTGTGGTGACTGTACTCGTGCTCGTGGTCGAGATCCAAGTCCTTCTCGTGTAGCGTCGCGCGATGGTGGTGGTTCTGCTGTTGCTGCTGGTGGTGCTGGTGCAGCAGACTCGCCGACAGCGCAAACGTGTGGCCGAACGTGCGGCGGTCATCGTAGTCGCGGTCCGCGTACTCGACTGGGCCAGGCGACGAGTGCTGCTGGTGCTGCTGCTCGTGGTGGTACTCTGGGCGGCGGTCGTACGTGGGGGAGCCGGCGCTCAGTACGGACGCTGGCAAGTGGTGAGCCTGCGTCTGCACTTGCGTGTAGACCGCGGCAGCCGCAGTCTTGGTGACCGCACTTGCGCCCTTGGCCTTGGACGTTTTGCGCGCGACGGCGCTGCTCTTCCGGCCACCAGCGGCGCTGGCCGCCGCCGTCTGGTCGAGCGGCATGCCCATGGTGATGCTGCTGTGCAGCTTCTGATGCTGCACGTACTCCTTGTAGTTGTCGCACGCCCATGAGCACGCGGCCTCGACGCACTGGAAGAGGTTCTGGCCGTCAGGAAAGTGGATGCGCATGTGGCGCTTGAGCTTCGTGCTCGTGTTGAAGCGCTTGCCGCAGCTCGCGTACACGCATGGGTACGGCCGCTCGCCGCTGTGGATGCGCTTGTGGCGACTGAGGTTGCCGGACGTGTTGAACTTTTGCGGACAGCCCTCGAAGTCGCACACGTACGGCTTGTTGCCCGTGTGGATGCGCATGTGGCGCCGCAGCGCGAAGCTGCGAGGGAACTGCTTGCCGCAGTGCACTTCGGGGCAAATGAAGATCTCGCGCTTGGTCTTGCGCGGCGCCTTGCCGCTGCTGCCACTGGTGCTTCCACTCACGAGGTCCATGAGCGCCGACTGCGGCGACCCAAGCACAGTCTGGCGTGGCGCGAACGCGTCGTCGTGGTCGTCCTCGTCACGGTCCTCGTCCACGTCGTCGTCCTCGTCGTCGTCGTGGTGCTGGCGGCCGTCGTGCTGCGGCTCGTCGTCGTAGTCCTCGTGATGCCACGGCGGCGGTGCGTGCAGGAAGTGGTGGTGGGACGCCATGTGTGGTTGCGGCGGATGGTGGTGTGCGTGGTGATGGCCGAAGGTCGCCATCGCCTCGTCCGAGAGCGCGTGTAGCTTGTGGCTCGGGACCGTCGGCTCCGGGTGCTCGCTCATCTGCGTGAGCATTGGGCGCGAGTCAAGTAGTTGTTTGCTTGATGCGCGCGACTGCAAGCGAGAAAGAACAAGAATGAGCACGCGCAAGAGCGTGGCACGCCGCGATAAAGAAGCCCCCCACACACAAACCAAACAGCTCAGCGCATCAGCAGAAAGCAGTTTGACGGCGAGGGAGGCATAGAGAAGGCAAGTGAAACACGGTCGGTACAGTAAAATGCCCTTTCTCTTGCACGACTGTGGTCAATCAAGTTGCTTTCTTGTGTGGCTGCTGTTTGTATCCAAACAAGACCAGCAAGCTTCAAAACCTCACGATAGGAATAAAAACCTCACGGGGTAGAAACTCGTTGTAGCCTGGCTCTGCTCCGCCAGCTGGCTTCAATGGATCAGCCGCCAGGCAGATGTGCACACTGATCAAGTGAAACCAGGCTTTTGATATGTTGATTGCCTCATCGAATAGTGAGGCTTCTCGTTACCAACGCACACACCCAGAAACGCAATTTCTCACGAGCTCACCTTCTTGGTCGCATCATATCATGTAGACACCATGCAGATAACGCCCTATGCTGCTATTTCAGTTGTGTAACTTGGGATGAGAAGGAGAAATCGCACGAGCGAGCGCTTGCATATCCAGAAGCTGGTGGTGATCCAGCGATTACGTCTCCAATCGTGCAAATGGCTCAATGTCCCTTTTTCTGCGCACAGAGGATCCCAGCAGATCTGATTCCTCATCTCCCCCTCTCGCTCCTCTCCTCTCTTTTTGCTGCGGATCTCAGCCAGCATGACAATTTGTATAGGAATTTGTATTGGATCGAACATCAAGTTTGCATGACTCGAAGCGAAGGGAGATGGAGCTTGGACTGCAATCATTCCAAAGTAGATCTCGTTACTATAGAGGGTTCTTTTATTATAACCTTTGATATAGTGCTTTACAATGTTTACGTATTAAGTTGCACTCTTATGCATTATTTAAGGCCGATGTATTGCTGATTTTTGTTCGATTTCAAAACTCCATGCAAAATTTCGCCTCTTGAAGAAGAGCAAAGGAATCAAGTCGGCGAAGGTGAGCAAATGCGCACTCATCCGCTCGCTCGGACCGCTCTGTTGAGTCCACGTGACGTCACGACATGGCTGCATAGTGCGCTCGACACCTTGGATGCTACAGACGTTGCTCCGTTGCCGATGACCTATTTGTCCGAGTCTCTTCGGTTTTTGATAGCCAATTGAACTGATCGTCACCCCATCCTGCTTTTCGTTGACACTCGTGCGTCCATCCTGCTTTATATCCACGTGACGTGCGAGATGCGATGCGGTCAAAACGTTTGCGCGTGCACTCCACTGTCGATCAATCGGGTGGGCAAATGAGTCAGGACGATGATACTCACGAGCGAGAAGATGGGGGCCATTCGAAAAAAGATTGCAAGTCTTTCAAGTCGTCGGAGTTTTGTGGACACTTTGGCAGGGGACGCGTTTTGCAAGCACGAGGCGCTTTCGAGAGATAGGAGCGAGTCAGACATCTGATCTTCCACACGACGCCCTAGTCCGTCTCGCTCGTTCTGGGCTGCTGAGTGGCAGTCGGTCGCAGCAACTGAAACAACAACAGTGTCCTCTTAGTTATCTATCCGTCCATCCGTGCTCGCCCTTGGACGGAGGCCGTGTGGGTAACACGATCTGGCGGATGGAATAACTCACCGTCGGTCGTCAAACACTCGATTGAAGCAAGCTCGTATGTGTGGATTTTCAGATGTGCACCCAATATCGCGAGCCAAAGACGACGGTATCAGCCCCACCGACCGATAAAACTGTCATCAGCCAGCCTGCGAGAGAGAGCCGGGTCCAGTTGCTTCATGCGCTCCATCTAACAAGTCGAAGTGGCCAACCTACACATCGGATTTTCTGACGATGCGCTTCGCTATTGCATGGTGCTGCGGTCGATTTCTGATCTTCACACACACATGACGATCCTGTCTGCCTGTCTGTTGGTTTGATGACATGGAGTGTCAGCAGACGATAGCATCAGACGATAGCATCAGACGTTCCCATGCTCTTCCAGACACAAACTGATCGGCGGCCGGTTGGCCGGCCTGCTGGCGTGCGGATAGCGTCGAGGATGTCCTGAGCGCGAACCCACGATCGGCCACGCGTGGCTGCGTGGGATGCATAAGCAGCAGGTGCGAGTTGTTCGTCTTGTGTCGTGTGATCCACGATCCTAAATCCGTTTTCTGCATCTGCGGAACCTGTCAACCACATTTGAGAGAGCCAGCTCCGGCCGTTTCGCTCGTCGTTATCAGCGATGTTGAAGTGAATGACAACCGACTTATCAGCCAGGATACTTTTCACAACACGTTCTCGAAGCATGTCGCTTGCCGGTGATCGCCGCAAGCACAAGTAATACGAAACAAAAGAAAAAAAGGGAACTGGCAGTTCTTGCCATTCCTCTCAAACACACATACGCCATACACTCTGCTGTCGCTTGAGCCTACAACATGGAGATCTCGTGCTCGGGTGTGACGAGGATCGAGATGGCGCCGAAGCCGCCGCCCATGGTCGTCGCGCGCTCGCGCGGCGTCTTGAGCTCCATGTCGTCCAGTGCCATCTTCTTCTTGCGAACGACGACGATAGCGGCCACGGCCGCAACGCCCACGACACCCAGGATCGACAGCACGTACACCTCCGCACCTGTGCCGCTCTCGGTCGCGGACTTGGTAGTCACCTCGGTCACGCCGGCCGACTTGTCCGTGCCGATCGACACGACGGCCGCTGGCTCAGGTGTCGGAGCGGTCGTGACGCTAAGCACGTCAGCCTCGCCTGCGACTTCGCTCTGACTGTCGAGCGACTTGACGAAACCGGCCTCTTCGTAGTCCAAACTGCCGCTCTCTTCGTTCGAGGGCGACGGAGATGGCGTGGGCGCCGGCGTCGGGGACGGCGTTGGGCTCGGGGTCGGGCTTGGGGTTGGAGCGGGAGTCGGCGCCGGGGTGAGGCCGCCCGTGCCGCCGGGGCAGAAGGTCAGGTCGAAGTCTGTGTTGCTTGGGCAGTGGTGCGTCTTCTCGTCGTCCTTTGGGAACTGGTACGCGTCCGGACAGCCGTCCGCCATGCACGTGATCGTGACGCAGCGGCCCGGGACGGGCGTGCGTGGTGAGATCTGCATCGGGTAGTTGTAGCCTACGCCGCCAGTGTAGTCCTTGCACGCCTGGAGGCTGGGGCAGTAGTCAGGCTGGTTGTCATAGAGATCACAGGGTGAAGCATGAGGTCAGTCTCATCAATAGCGCTGGGGTGTATAATAGCTACAACTACGTACGCCGCTCTTGGGGCCGGTCGGGATGATGCTGATGTCGAACCACGAGCCGCCTTCACCCGAGAACTCGGCCACTGCAACACAGAACATACCAATTGTTAGCCTAGTCCAAGTCGAGATCGCCATATTGGACGGTAGAACGTACGGGTGGCCTGGGCTCCTGCGCCTGCCTTGAGCACGTGCGAGGGCGAGCCGTTTGGCACCTGGCGCACCAGCGTCTTGCCCACGCCAAGGATCTCGGTTTGGATGCCGGGGTTCATCACGTGTACGAGCTCGATATCGTTGTTGCAGCGGTTGAGCACGTAAACGTTGAAGCCCTCGACTGCGCCGGTGGCCATGAGCGCCAATAAAGCGAGCGAGCGCCACACCATTTTGTCCTGTTCTGGGTTGTTGTTGTTTCTTTAGTAGCTGGTCCTGCTGGGGTTAGCAGGAAAATACGCTGCAGCCAGGGTGAAGTGACTGCAGACGTGGAGGGGGTCGATTCGGTTCGTCCGGAGCGCGGTCAAACTGAAAGTGACTCGCATGGAGGGCAGGCGGCACCGGCGTCATGTCGCTCGCACGGGAAGCTGTAAATTACTATCGCTCCTTCACATCAGTGCTGCTGAGGAGGAGGAGACTTTGCTCCATCCCCTCCTCTCGTCGCTGTTTAATTCCCATACAAAAACGAATTGGAGGGATGCAAGGAAGGGAGGAGGGATGGACACACGTTGCACTTGCTGGCACAGGACCGGATCACAAGCAACGTCGAAGGTCTGGACTGACTCGATGCTGAACAACAGACCGAATTACGGAACCCCATTCCCTGAACCAGGAGCAATTGGTCACTTTCAAGAAGCGCTCGACCTCGCATAGAGCTCATTTAGCTTGTATCGAGCGCCTTCAGCATGGGCGTGGGCGCTCTCATGATACAGCTCTGCCCATGTACCCTCGCTCGCTCTTTCGCCAAGTTGAACAAGCGCCGTTACAAATCACCTCATCAAGCCAGTTTTCAGTCACGAACAGGTTTAATCTCTGACTATAAACAGATAAATTAAATGGTTTGTTTGACTGGTATTTTACCTTAGTCATTTTATCTCAGTAATAGGTAAGAAGACAGTATCCATGTTATTCTTCATAAAGAGGTATTGGTTGCTCCACGAGACCGACGTCATGCTTGGTGATCGCGAATGAACAGCTCACGATGTGCTTTACATGTTAATAGTCGTTGCCATCGATGGAGACACCATCGATGGCGTCTCTACACAAATAAACACTCGTCTCGAAGTGAGAACTAACTGCTTGGTTCATACATTATGCACAAGTACAAACTCGTCTTGGCGAGTTGTTTCTCACACGTTGTCTCTGGACCTTCTCTCAGGTACTGCTGGTTCTCCGTTTAGAGAATGGTTACGTTGTCCTTGGGCGTGCTGAGCAACATGAGCGCAGCTGCCGTGGTCACTGCGCGGTCGCGCGGTGTCTTGACGTTCTCGGCGTCGAGCGCCTTCTTCTTCTTGCGCACCACGACAATGGCGGCGGCGGCCACGGCGCCCACGGCGCTGAGCATCGACAGCACGTACACCTCCGCGCCCGTGCCGCTCTTGGACGCGGACTGGACCGAGATCTGCGTTGTCGTCGTGTCCGCGTTGTCCTTGACACCAGTCGCCACAACTGCACCAGTGGACGTTGCAGGAGCCGAGTCGGCCTCACCAGCCACTTCGCTATCGCCACTGGTAATGCTGAAGGAACTCGAGTTGGTTCCAGCGCTGTTGCTGGTGGTCGTGCCATTGCTGCTCGAGCTGGACAATGATCCCAGAGCACCACTTTCTTCGTTCGAACTTGGCTCTGGGGTAGACTCCGGCGTTGGCGCCGGAGTCGGCGACGGTGTAGGAGTAGGCGTTGGGGCTGAGGTGGGCTTTGGCGTCGGCTCTGGAGTCTGGCCACCCGATCCACCAGGACAGAAGACCACCTCGAGGTTCGTGCCCCGAGGACACATGTGGGTCTTGCCGTCGTCCTTTGGGAACAGGTACGCGTCTGGACAGCCGTCGGACATGCACGTGAGCGTCACGCAGCGTTTGCCGTCAGTCGTGCTCGGGATGATCTGCATCGGCACGTTGTAGCCGACTCCACCCGTGAGCGCCTTGCAAGCACTCAGGCTCGGACAGTACTCCGGCTACGCGTACATGTTGAAATACATAGACAATAGGTGTCAGTGTGAATTTGATGCCAATGTGTAAACTGGTACCGACATCAGACTTACGCCGCTCTTGGGACCCGTCGGGATGATACTGATGTCGTACCAGACTCCGAGCTTGTCGCCCGAGATCTCCGCCACTATCAGCGTGCATCAGGTATCATCACATACATGTAAACGAACATATCAGCACTATCCACGAACACGCAATAGTCGACGGATTACGATGGTGTACGCACAGGTGGCCTGGCCGCCGCGACCCTTCTTGAAGACGTTCGAGGGCGAGATGTCGCCGAGCGTGCGCGACGTCGACTTGCCGGGTGCGAGCATCTCCATCTTCTCGCTGTTCACCACGTGGTAGAGCTCCATGGACTCGCTGCACTTGTTGGTGATGGTCACTTGGAAACCCTGCGCTGGGGCGCCGCCTGCGAGCACGAGCGCCACGGCCGCTGCGATCGTCGATCCTGCACGCCACATCCTTCCTGTTGTTGCTGGTGTTGTCCTGACTTGCTGCCTGCTGTTATTAGTCGACTGATACGCGCGCTTCCGGTGTTCCGCTGCACTGGAAGAAGGGGAATGAGCTGTTGAGGGATACCCGCGCCTGCTGGTCGGGTGGGAATTGCAAAGTGCGCGCGAAAGCGAACGAGAGTGCTTTTTCGCAGGAGCGTCTGGTTGTAGGCCATGGTGGGTGGGTAGCGGATCATGGCTGGCCAACTGCAACAAGCGACGACCCCAACAGCAGCATTGTACAGACCCAGCCAGCCGGCGGAAGAAATCAATGTGCAGCAGAGCATTCAGCTGACGCCGCCGACTGTTTTGGTCCAATCAGGCAACGAGAGTGGGACGTTTGGGCTGACGTGCTGACTCGAAAGCAGAAACGTGCCATGAGTGTACATGCATTAGGAATGCGAGGAGTCAGTTCACAAGAAAAAGAATTGTCCGAGAAGCAAAAAAGAACACACCACTCCAATACAAATTTCAAGCTTAAAGTTCTGGCGAGTGAGTGTTGGTGCCGCCTCGGACAGCCAACAACTCGGGTAGCCTCTCAGTCGGATAATCGCCACTGTGGCATCGTTCCCTTTAGCTGGAGCTCTTGGTCAGGAGCTGCATACATTAGGATTCAGACAGTGCCATGAAGAAACATTACTTGCAAAACGAATGGAAACGCATTCACTTCCGCATCTTACAGTAGAAAACACTCGAAATGAAGGATTCAAATGGTCAAAATGGCATTATTGCTGCTCTTTCTTGACCTCCATCATTGACAAGGCAGACAGCTACGTTCACAGATCTCTTGTGCGAACTCCACTCTGGAAGACGTCGGAAACGCTTGCTACACTCAAGACGCCTGGGCTCGCCGCTCAAAGACACTGGCTTACAGCACGCTCACGTTGTTGTTGTTCGGCGTGATCATGATGCACGCGCCGCCGCCGACCGTGGTCGTGGTTGGGCGCGGAGTCTTGCTCTCCATCTCGTCAAGCTGCATCTTCTTCTTGCGCACGGCAAAGATCGCAGCACCGGCCACCATGGCGACGGCGCACATGATGCCGACCACGAGCACGCCCGCGCTGCCACCACTGCTGGCGCCCGAACTCTGCACGTTGGCGTCGGTCACTGGAGCGTTCGTGGTGCCGGTGATGGTGGCGCCGGTGCTACCCTCTGCGACGACAGCGGTGGTGGTGGTGGTGGTGGTGGCAGTGGTTGAGCTTAGGTTGGGATCAGCCTCGCCAGCCACCTCGCTCTCGCCGGTCACGTTGAAGTTGCTGAAGCTTTTGCTGGTGGTAACGCCGGTCTCACCGTTGTTGCTGCCAGTCTTGCTGCTGGAGCCCACAGCCGAGGACGCTCCACGCTCTTCGTTCGATTGTGGAGACGGCGTTGGTGCAGGAGTTGGTGCAGGGGTTGGCGCCGGGGTCGGCGCTGGAGTAGGAGCTGGCGTTGGAGCAGGAGTTGGCGCTGGGGTCGGCGCAGGCGTGAGACCGCCGTGACCGTTCGGGCAGAAGACCAGTTGGAAGTCCTGGGGCGAGCACACGTGGGTCTTC
Source organism: Globisporangium alternatum (assembly GCA_023334315.1). NCBI lineage: Eukaryota > Oomycota > Peronosporomycetes > Pythiales > Pythiaceae > Globisporangium > Globisporangium alternatum. Next base: position 10,141 of record JAASGT010000676.1, read on the forward strand.
GTGTCGTCCTTCGGGTACTGGTATCCGTCCGCGCAGCCATCGGCAAGGCACGTGAGCGCGACACAGCGACCGCCGTCCGGAGACGACGGGTTGATGGCCATCGCCTCGTTGAAGCCGACGCCACCGGTGTGGGACTTGCACGCCTGGAGGCTCTCGCAATAGTCAGGCTGAAGCGATACATAGCCATAGACTCACAGTTAGACACCTAAAAAGCATATGACTGCGTGATTCGATACGGATACAATCAGCAAATAGATACTTACGCCGCTCTTTGGGCCGGTTGGGATGATACTGATGTCGTACCACGCCTTGCCGCCATCGCCCGAGAACTCGGCCACTGCATGTACAAAGAAACAAACTGTCAGTCCACGAGCACTAAACACGCACATCAAGTGCATTAGCAAGTAGTAGGTACGTACGGGTGGCCTGCGCGCCGGTGCCGGACTTGAAGACGACGGAGGCACCCGAGACGGAGCGCGTGGTCGTGCCGCCCGGCGCGAGCGTCGTGGTGGAGACGCCGCCGGGCGAAACCTGCGCCAGTACAAGGTCCTTTTCGCAGCGGTTGAGCACGTTGACGTTGAAGGCATTGGCGGTCTGGTGCGCCGAGAGCGCCAGGAGCGCCGCGGCCTGGAGGATCAGCATGCGGGTGAGCTGGACCATGGCTGCGGATTGCGGGTGGGGGCAGACGGGAATTGAACGGACAGGGGGCTCTGGACGTTACTGTACGTGTACGCTGCAGGCAATCGGATCCGATGGAGAAACGAGAATGCAGTCGTGGAATGAGGCTCCGCGGTAGATGTGCGGCCGACGAGAGAAACAAACGGGAATGACGGAAAAGCAGGCGACGCGCTGGCTGATCAGCCGTCGCGGACCCGTGCCGTATGGCCGCGTTCCGTAGCGACTGCTGCTGGTCGCCTCGCTCGCGTCCATACAAAGATCAACATTAATTTGTAGCGCAGAGAGCCAGACACCGTCTCAGCGAACAGGAGGAAAGTGCAGTCCCGGAAGCTCCAATCGCAACCCACGCCGGGAACAATGGGACGAAATGTGCGGCGTTTTTTAGTGCACTAGAAAACGCCAGAGGGTGCATCTTTTGAAAACCAGACGCATAATGGAATCCATATAAAAATGTCAGGAGTTGTTTTCCACTGCTACCAAATCAGAAAAAATTACATTTTGATGTGCGACTTCAGCCCGTCATTGCAGCTTTGTGAGTGTTCGCTCTGTGATCGTTCTGCACGACTTTTAATGCGAAGGTCTGTGCAAACTGGTGGCGTGGACGCCATGGGCAATGTTGAGCATTTGCAAATCCGCCTTTGCATTTGCTCTTTCTGATGAGCAGGCAGTGCTTTTGAGACAGCTTATTGGTTCGTTCTCCTTGGCGGGAGAGACGGGGCATTTTGCACTCCATAACTACCACGAGGTGACGCCAGCGTCGGAAATGTGCAACTTCAAACAGACCATTCAGTTTTGGAGGCTTTGTTTCTCTCTTTATTCACTGTAGACGTGTGCTAGATCGATTTGTCTTTGATTACAATTGAAAGTTCCTTTAGAGTTAGATATTGAGCCCTTCTAAAATGCCAACGTCATTTCAAGAGTATCTTGGTGTCGATAGGCGCGAAACTGAATCGATGCCGATGGATAGAAGATCGCAACGCGAGAATGGCCTGCGTGGTCAGCTCACAAAGGCAGGTTCATGTACACCGTCAAATGCGACTTCCTTTCTGCCCTGGTCCGACACACCTCGCAGTGCCGCGCTCGCATTGGATCGCAACGTCTCTCGAGCTGCTGCTCGTCGTTGATTAACAGGAACGTCAGGGAATCAATCAAAGACAACTCGCTGTCAGCCGCAAGTCGAATCCAACGACCTCACGTCGCTCAGCAGATCATTTCGCTCGACGGATTCTGGATTCTTTGCTGCTAAAGGATTCGCACTGTTGGCACCAAACGATCGTTCTGCGTTCTGTGGCTCCACAGACCATTGTTCATTTTGCTACGACGCGCTCACTTGTGTGGGTGGACCTGTTTTGCATCCAACCGACCCATTTTGCTCTTGAACTGCCGAGATTGAATCTACTGTCGCAGCTTTCGACATCGATGCCGTCGCAGTTCAGGGCCTTGACAAGGTGTACAACCAGCATTTGAAGCAGTCCAGGGCCTCGCTCGCCCTGGCACTCTTGGGTCTTAGTTAAGCTCACAGAACTGAAGATAAATGCTGTGCGCTCGAGCTCGACGGTCTGACGCGCGTTGGCCATCTCCATACAATAATAAGCGCTTCCCCTTACGGTTGGAACTCATCGGATCGTCGAGATTTCTTTACTAAGATATATCAAATCTTGTGGAATGACATCGGAACTCGAAGTGACCGAGAATAGTTTTACCATTCTATCGACCTCGTTGGCACGGTTGGCGCGCTCTTCCTTCACGTGGGCATGTGTTCCAGTGTAGCGCTGCAAATTTCGACAACGTGTCGAACAAAAGCGAACTGAGTCGTTTCAACGCCAGTGTCCACAGTTTCAGAAGATTTCAGTATCCACAATTTTCGACAATTTCGACATGTGGGTTCAACTTGCGCAAAAGAAGATGAAGCATACAATTCCAAGTGTAATGTCAAGCCTCACTTCGCCATCTCGCCTTCTTCAACGCAACACGCACGTCTTACCGCCGACTCCATCATTAGTTCGCCGGCGTCCTCGATGGCCTCTGTGTCGCCGTCGTATCGTGATGCAGCACTGCTGCTGGCCGAGGAGTCCACGCGCGTGCTGGAGAGTGTGGAGCCAGCACTCACGCGCCGCCTACTGATGCAGCCGGGCGATCTGCTCTCAGTGCCGCAGCGTCTCCTGCAAACCACCCAGCCAGTGCTGAGTCTGCACTTGATCGCGGAGCGAGATTCGACGCACGATGTGACGGACGATCAGCGGCCGGAGGTGCTGCGTGCGTTCGCTGAGCTCGCAGCGCACTCGCAGCGGCTGAGCGCGTTTCCAAGACTCAAAGCCAAGTTCTGGAAGAAACTGGGTTTCACCAGTGTCTTCATCCGTAGCGTTCGTGGGATCAACCTGGCGATGCTAGCGAGAGCTGGCACTCCAAGTCTCATGGTATGTGTGGGCACCATGCTCCGACCGGTAGACGGAATGTGCAGCAGCGGGCTCCTCGATAGTCTGTACAGCTTCCTGACATCCCGTCATGACGTGCCAGTTGGCCACCAGCTAGGTGAGCGCGTCAACGATAGCCCTCTCCAACTAGCTATTGGGCGTTTACATCAAAAAAATCTCGCCTGCGGACTCTCCTTCACGCACTGCCAGCTCAACTCCGAGTCGCTCCAGCGCATCCAGAGCCTTCTCGACAACATCTTCGCAGACCCAAACCGCCACTTTGACATCGACGTGCTGGACCTGAGCGACAACGCAATGGGGACATCAGAGCTGGAGGTCGTGGCGCACATGGTGCAGAAGATCAAGAGCGGCGTGTACAGCAGTATCAGGGAGCTGCGGCTGAACAACGTGATCTGCGACCCAGCAGTGAAAGAGACCCCGCGTCCGTTCCTCGAGATCGTCAGGGCGGTGTTTGACACCGACAGTGTACGAGTAACGAACTCACGTACAACCAGAAGCCCATGCGCTCAGCAGTACTGTTACGCACCGGAACCCCATATTTGGTCGTCGAGTCTCAAGTCCGTCTCGTGGAGCGGAAACCGCTTGTGCCCAAAGTACTTTGCCGCCTTGGGCTCGGCGCTGCGCTATGGAAGTCCCGTCGTGGAAGAGCTGCTCTCGAGCGTCGGTGTGCGAGCAGATGACTCGCTGGAGACCAAGCGGGAGTGCTGGCGCTGGCTCGCGTTCGGGTTCTTCTACCCTCGACTGAAGCAATACGGCGGTAGTGGCGGCGGCAATGCAGTCTCCAAGCTGCGCAGCCTTGGTCGTCTGGAGTTGAGCGCAGATGCGCTGGAGACGTTTGAGAGGACGCTGCGCGACCCGATGGCTGAGCTGGTGTACGGCGGTCGTGACTCAAAGTCTTCCAGGAGTCCCGATGCTGCCGCTGCAGTTGCCAATACCGCGACTAGCAACGAAGCAGCGTACCAACTGATGGTGTGCACTGTGAAGCGTGGTGCGACGATCGACATTGCGGATCAGCGAGGTGATGCTGACGTGCACGCGCAGCAGAGCAGTATTTGCGAGGAGAAGATGGCGCTGGAGGCATTGTGCGAGAGAGCTGATGGGTCAGTGTGCGTGGTTGTCCCCGGCGTTGGCCTTGGTTGGGTGCGAGCTCAAGACGTGGAGCGTTTTGACAAAGAACTGTTGGAACACTTTCGTGGGACTAATGTAAGTCGCTACGACATGGCGCCTACATTTCCAATGTCGAACGATAGTCTCGCAAGGCTCGAAGCTGTCTTGGGCGTCATCGGTCCCCAGTTCCGGTCTCTCGATTTTTCTTCCAACTACAATTTTCTCGAGTATGGAGGCGACTTGCTTGGACTCATCATCAAGTTCTGCGTCAACCTCCAGCACCTGAACTTAAGAGACAGTCCAATCGCACCGAAGGAGGTTGAGGTACTACTGGATGCGCTTAGAGGGAAGCTGGGCGACCGCCTGCTGTCTCTGGACATCGGTTCGTACATGGTTGACGATTTTCTTGCGGAACTCTGCGGCGTCTTGTCTGCGAGAGAGAAGGTTCCTGCTCTACAAGAACTTCGACTGGCTGGAGAAGACATCGGCAACTTGGAAGAGGGCATTTCAAGCGTGCACGAGCTCTTGAGCTCCAATCTCGTGATTCGTGTCGTGGAGCTGAATCAGCCAAGCGTATGGGTTGTGATGTCAACGAAAGGAGAGATTTATGCCAATGAACTTGGACGACTGGAGAACATCTTCGGAGGCCAACAGCTACAACAAGATTTGCCGTTGCAATGTAAGCTGGCGTTCCTGAGTGTCATCGCCAATCAGCAGTCGGGAGGAGATCGTGTCAGCAGCACGCAAAGTGAGCACTTGGGTTGGTGGTTACTACAGCAGATTTTCGCCTTTGCCGAAAGTGGAAATGTGCGTCGCAGTTTTCACTGGCATGGCAGAAATACCGAGTACTTCCAGCTTCGTTATATCGCACCTGCACTTTAGCAATGGTGGCAGAGCCGGCGACACGGTCGTCACCACAACCAAGTCCATTGCAAGTGCCGATGCTGATACTGAAACCCTGCCAGGAACTTCGCTTTACAAAGCTGTCTCCTGTAGCGAGCTGGCCCAATGGGTCGTTTAGTCTCGTCACTGCTGAAGACAGAGGATACGCTCTAATAGTAGTCAGCTTTTCAGTCATAGGCAAAGAAAATTGAGTGATGCATACAAATTCGTCGAATTTTTTGCCTAAAGATGTGGGTAAAGTGCTCTCAAAACGGCGCTGTCTACTGAAGAAAGCCGACCGCATTCGTAAAGTAGATTGGATCGCACTGCTAGTAACAAGCTAGTAACTCAATGCTTCGCCGTTCCACCAGATCCGGCAAAGAGCAAGATCCAATTCTACAAACTGAAAGATCAGCAACAGTACTAGCAATCGAAGGTGTCTCGTTTGGTGTCCACAGGGTAGCTTCGTTCGACACACACACACGACTGTCGACACCAGAGCAGCATCGTTTGCGTCATCGTCCAGCGCCTGATCGATCGGCACGGCATGGCGTACTGTCAGGAAAGCAAAGAGCGTAGCCAAGAAATCGTGGCTGACCCCTTCTGCCGGTCGAGCCTTGACGACAACATGCACCATGAAGCTCGGACTTGCTGGTTTGAGGAGCATCGGTAAGTAGATTATGTACGACGTGTGAAGGATGCTAATGCCCTCGATATTCTTCCAGAACTCGGCTTTGAGACTTGGAAAGGTGTCGAGGCGCTGCAAGTGGATCGCCAGCTCCGCAAACGCCCTCAGCACTACTGAACGCTTTTCTGTTGACACCTCACGAAGCCAACTGTATTGACCCTACGCACTAAACTGCAGACTCAGTGTAGGAGTCGTGGTTTGCAAAAGCATCACTTTCTCCTACTTCCTTTTGTTCGTCGTCACCCACACGTTCTCCAGTCTCGTCACCCTCCTCGGCGTCTTCTCACTCCACCTCTTCGTGATCAGCAGCCGATCCCAATTGTCTGCCGCAGTCGACTTCGCCCTAGACTCAACAGCAATTTGACCATCTCGAGGTTTCCTTTCTCTACGGCGCGAAAGAGCGCCGTCGATTCCGTCGCGCACTCCTCGCGATCTACTGGCGTGCCTTGCTCCACGAGCCACGTGACGACGTGGGCGTGCCCGCTCTGCACGGCGCGGAAGAGAGGTGTACTGTCGTCCGAATCGAACCTATTAACCTGCGCGCCGTGCTGCACCAGCAACTACGCGATCTCCAAGTTGCCGCGGAGAGCAGCGTAGTAGAGCGGCGTCTCGCGCTTTTGTCGGCTGTCGCACCTCCCTCTAGCAGTGTCTTGACCTCCTAGACGCAGCCGCGGGCGACCACGCGGAAGAGCGCACTTGCGGATTTGTCCTCCGCTATGGCCTGTAACACGTGCAGCGCCGTCGCATCGTCCTTCTCTTGCATCTCATGTATTTCCCTCTTGCTTTAGTTCTTGTTCACTTTGTCTTGCCGACTGCGGTCGTGGCGTTTGGGTACATTGTGTACCCATTTTTGTTTTCAAGTGGTTATTTTAGCCAATAAGAGTGAATAGTTTAGCTAGCATTTTCACCCAGTTCGACAGTGAGGTAGCATCAAAAAAGCCTGAGCCACTATCATCATGCAGAAGAAGGCGGCCGTCGATTCAGCCGCATCCAACACTGCACGATACTCTTGCACCGCTGTCGTTGACTTCCTCGCCGCCCTTGTAGCGGTCCAGTGCTGCAGGCGAGGGATCCGCTTAGAGAGACACTCCAAAACTCCAAAACTGGCTTCAACATCTGAAGCGTCGGCATGATCAAGTGGTCCAGGTGGCTGTGGATCTAGGTTCCGGCGTCCACATGAACCGACCGACGCGTGTGTGTGTGGTGTGTGGTGTATTACCTAACAACGGAAAGGTTGTTGGCATTGCGCAGGAACGACTGGTTGATGGTGCAGGGGGACACTCTATGCCGGACCGACGGTCGCACGCGCCCCCACAGAAAAATGCCTAGACGAAAAGATTCGTCTCACACTGCATAAATGACCAAAACGTACGATCTTCTTTGACCTTTCGACCGACCAAGTCACTCGTTGCACGCGCTTTAGTGACCTTTCGTCTCGCGTTTCATGCATTACGTGCGTTTCTATGGAAAAACTGCGTGTGAGTTTTTTCGTTGTGCGGTGGTGGACAAAATCCATATCTTGCTGTCTGCGAGTCACGACGGACTGGACGGTTGACGAAGTGCAGTCCGAGTTGCATCCCGGTCATTCGACCCACGGCAGCATCGAGATCTTTTCCGGCCTCAAGAGTCCGGTGGTGGTGGTAGTGGGTGATCCGGTGGTGGCATGAAAGAGAGCAGGATCCGGTGCCCGCCCGCCAGTCACTCGAGAGCCCTTCGCTCGAGTGATGGCCATCAAAGGCACCCCAAGACGGCAACCGCGCCGCCCGGCGTGTTGGGCCGCGAAATCTCGCTGCTGCTCCATCTCACTCTTCAATTTACTCAGTAATTGACACCTCCTCCCCATCCATCCAGTCTTCTTCGTCTTCTCACCATGTTGGGGGCTCTCGGGATCTACCGCATCGTTCTTCTTGCGTCTGTGGCTGCGACCACCATCAGCGTCACGCTTGCGGGCGCCCATCCGCCTGCTGCCACTCCAGCGGCGTCGACGGTGAAGCCGTGCCCACCTGCTTCTGGCTCGCTCACTGAGGTCTCAGTCTGCAAGGACGCGACCTACGCGCTCCCGATCTCCCGTGGAGCTGTCTGCTCCGGTACTGGTACGTCCCCTGCTGGCATGGCGTGCCCAAAGAAGGGCGACCAGGCGATCAAGGACTGCCACCCGTACCTACCATCGTGGAACGGGAAGGACTGCGTGGCGAAAGAAGACGCCGAGTGCCGCATCGTGACCGGAACGACCTGGGGTTGCGTCTTCCCGACGACCGGCTGCGAAAGCGCGAAGCCACACGTGGAGGCACCATGCCCACCGGGTCCGACGCCGAAGCCAACGCCTTGTGCCACGACGACTGTGACACCGTGCCCTCCGACGTCAACCCCAGTACCGACGCCTTGTGCGACGACGCCAACGCCTTGTCCGTCGTGGGTGAAGCCAACCCCGTGTCCACCAACGGAGAAGCCAACTCCATGCCCGACGACGCAGAAGCCAACTCCTTGCCCACCAACGGTGACTCCTTGCCCGCCAACGCAGAAGCCAACTCCTTGCCCAACGACGGAGAAGCCAACCCCATGCCCGACGACGGTGACTCCGTGCCCGCCGTCAAAGGCTTCAACTCCACCGATCGACCAGCACCCAGCTGCTACTCAGTCTCCTGCTTCTGTCAAGCAGCACTAAGACCAATGCGCGAGTCGACGAATGGCTTCTCTCTGTAACTTCGTCTTCTTGATCTGCAAGAGGGACTGATCCACGGGATGCCACAGAAAGTAAGAGTTCTGAAATCTGTACTAGGTGCCAAGTGAACGGGTACAAACTGGCTGTGCAACATGCGAGCTGCTCCTGTTCTCAGTGAGCAGCATCAG
>JAASGT010000677.1:0-18739 GCA_023334315.1 Globisporangium alternatum
ATCTGTCGTGAAGATCTTCAAGGAATCGGCTGGGGTGCCTAATGGATTTGGTGGTCTTCCAATCACTCAGAGTGATGGTCAACCACCCTCATCCCGCAACTTCCTGGTGTTTCCTGGGTCACACCCTGTACCAACAACTTCATCCTTGGTCTCGTTTCTCTGGCGAGGGTGGATGACTGGAGTCGGGGAAACCAGGTGTTTCTGCGACGTCGTGATGCGACCAGGCGGAGCTTGGGGACGGGTCGTGTGAGAGAATTTTTCTTGGCACTTCATCACATCTGGTTCGGCCGTAAAGCAATTGCGCAAACTGTGTTCGGCAAGGAGTTGGATTACTGAGGTGTAACCCAGCATGTGTACCCCGTTATACCGGGTATTTATGTGAAAATAAAGTGCCATTAGTTGAACAACCTTATTCATGCAACTTTATTTTCTTGTTAGTTTTGGTCGAGCCAGAGTCCCAATGCACTTAAAGTTTGCGCAGAAGCAATATCGTTGTACGCACGGGACCATGCAAAACACACGGAGCAGTGGACAACGGGATCATATTAGTGCAGTAACCTGGACCGAGCGCGTTAGATTTCCCTGAGATACCTAGTCTTCTTCGAGAGAGCACAGCTCAATCCCAGTTCGCTGACCGTCAGCACCAGTTACAACAATGCCGCACAAAGTATGGTGGCCGACGCGTATCACTTCGTGATTCCGCTCGGCCTGTGCACAGGAATGGAGTGCTGAAAGGATGGACCATCACTCTGAGCGTGTTGGCCATCAACATTTTTCCTTTCCCATTTTACAAACATTCAGGATACAGGAGACGCTGCAGGCTCTTCGACTACGCATGCTATGGGAAATAGTGTGTTTGTCAACGGAGAAGAGCATGGCAGTTGCAGCGATACAAGCAAGTGTTTACAGAGGTCAGGAGACGTCAGAAGTGATCGACAATTACTTCGCTTAGCCTTACATAACCACCATCAACACGTCTGCTTTTTTCAGCAGACGAATGATCTTGCTCAAGTAGAAAGAGAAGGAGATCTGCTGACTTGGGGGGCTCTGGCAGCTTCGTAGTCGTGGCCATCGTGCTGGCATGCAAAAGGTCGTGCTGTACTTAGTTCATAACGGACTGGTTGAGCTTTGCGAGCTTTGCGATTAAATTTCCATTTTGTTCAGCTGACAGTCAAGCCCTTCGAGTGCATCAATGCGCGACCACAGCAGCTGTCGCGCTAGCATCTTAGGTGTGTCGGTGTCTTCAGTCGCCTCACGTGCAGTCACCGTGGTGTTCTGGATGCTGGTGTTCATTTCCCTTTGCGTACTTGTGGTTTAAGTGGAGCGAGCGACCTGACGTGTGAAAAAAGATTCGTTCTGACAAGGTTTGAGCCGCTTTGGTGCCCTTTTCTCTGCGCCATCGGCTTATTTTATTTCTGCGGCTTAAGAAATTTACAGACATTTTACAGGTTGGAAGAATATAATATAAATGTACGTGGCCGACAGACCATTGGTGTGACTGACATCATAAAATAAAGTGTACGAATGTGGTCTGAAGGTTGCAGCAATAAATAAAGTTGCAATTTATATTGTTCGATTAGACAATCATCAACATTTTAAAGTCGCTGTAGCGAGACTCGAATCAAATCTTTTATTTTTGATTCTAAAAATTCAAAAACACAGCATTCCCTTCCTGTTTTATGCCCTCACTCAAGCAGCTCGGAAGTTCAATCAAGCACCGGCAGTCGACGACGAGCTCAACACTCAACAAGACGAGGCTCAAGAGCTTAAGACGTGGCCATGGGGGAGCGCGCGCTGATCACCAGCGGCTTCTTCCTCTTCTCCGGCTCCGTGCTGCTGCTCTGCGTGCGCCGCAAGCGCGACCGCCACCGCCTCTGGCGCCAGCGTGTCACCTTCAAGAAGATCTCGAAAAAGTACGCACGTCATGTCTTTCTTTCTCTCGCTTTGTCTTTCTGTGTGTGCTGTGGGCGGGCACTACAATCGATCAGCGCGTATATGGGACACCACTGACATACCACTACTGGTATGATGTGCATCGTGGATGTAGCTCGGATCTGGGCCACTGCTTTGGGCTTGACATCGGTACGTCCCTCGTGTTTTCCCCATTGTGGCTCGCAATTTTTGGCTGCTGACGTCCTGTATGCGTGTTGCGTGGCGATGATCCTCAGGTGGCACGCTGGCGAAGATCGTGTATTTCGAGAAGCGCGAGTCGTCATCATCGTCTTCTTCCTCGTTGCCGCAGGACAACCGCAAGCGCCAGCGCTCGCCGTCACATGAGATCGCAGCGGGGGAGATGACCAAGTTCCTCATGGAGAACGAGTGCTTTGGCGACACGGGCGTCCAGGACGTCCGTCTGCGCGTGCACCTCAAGTCTTTGCAAGGCGTACGTGCGGCAGCTGCTATGGGTATATGTGGTATTGTTGTTTGTGCTAACCTGATTGGGTGTCAATAGGTCTTCCACTTTATCCGCTTCGAGTCAAAGCAGACGAGAGAGGCGATTCAGTTCATTGCGAGCAAAGGGCTGCACCAGTCGCTGCGGTCGCTGCCGTGCACTGGCGGCGGCGCTCACAAGGTACGATACTAATCTTATCTGCACTTGGTGGATGTTGTGCTGACGATAGTTGGTTATTTTTTGTATCGTAGTACGGTCCCCTCTTTGACGAAATGGTGGGCATCCAACTGGAGAAATACGATGAGATCGAGTGCACGATTTTGGGACTCAACCTGCTGCTTACGACGCTCTCAGACGAAGTCTACACGTTTGAGGTACGTATGCTTTGCGCTTTGACCTCATTTATGTTCTAACTGGGAATGAAGAGCTCATTCAACGACATGGCTCTGTTGTTGCTTTCGCTAGGATGTCGATTTCAAATCACTTGCTGCGTCGCGCGTGAAAGTGATCCAGTACGACGTGGACGAAGACATTTTCCCCTACTTGGTACGTGTGCCTGTGTGAATACTGCAAAAGCTGAGTAGCTTGCTAATACAAGGATCGTGTGTTATGCAAATCAGCTTGTGAGCATTGGCTCGGGCGTGAGCGTGCTGTACGTGAAAGGCCCGGGGGACTTTGAGCGCGTGAGCGGCAGCAGCATCGGCGGCGGCACGTACTGGGGGCTCTGCCGCCTGCTCACCAAGTGCGCGTCGTACGACGAAGCGCTCGACTTGAGCGTCAAGGGCTCCAACGACAACGTGGACATGAGCGTCGGTGACATCTACGGCGGCGCCTACGACAAGTTTAACCTCCCAGCGACAACGGTAGCCAGCAGCTTTGGGAAAATGATTTCGGTTCCGCGCGAGAGCGTGAGCGACGCCGACCTCGCGCGCTCGCTGCTCGTGATGATCACGCAGAACATCGGCCAAATTGCGTTCCTCAACTCGTGCTTGTACAATACGAAGCGCATCTTCTTCGTCGGGAACTTTCTGCGCCACAACAAGATCTCGAGTCGCACGCTCGCCTACGCGATCAACTTTTGGTCGAAAGGCAGCATGGAGGCGCGCTTCTGCAAGCACGAAGGCTACCTCGGCGCGCTGGGGGCGTTCATGCGCAACGCCGAGGTCACGAATGTCCACGGCGAGGCCTTTGCCTCAGTTGCTCGCTCGGTTGCCTCTCCACGTCCGTCGACCGTGTAGAACAAAGGAATGACTGGCAGAGAACAGTTTGAAGCCAATCAAGTGACGAAGCCCAAGAGCCCAAGAGCCCAAGAGCCCAAGAGCTCCTCAAATTCTGGAAAATGGTGAGACTTTGTTGAAAGCGAAATGTATTTTTTTCTTTTTGCAAAACCAGAACACTCTCCACGCAAGAGAGTTAGCAATATGAGCACACGTGATGAATGCAATCAGTCAGTCGCCCGCCAGCGCTTCCTTCTTCTGGCGCTTGGCTCGTTGGGGAGATTTACACATTCTCAATGTGCTTGAAGCTGCTGTTGTTGTTGCCGCTGCTGCTGCTCTCGAGCTCGGACGAATTCATGGCCGCGATCGCGTCACTCGAGCTGCTGCGGAACCACTCGAGCGCATACTCCTTGTTCTTCTGGAAGCAAAGGAACGCCTCCACGAGTGCCGGGTTGCCCACGAGCGTGGTGTCGCACGCGACGCCCTCTGTGCGCAGCAGTACCTGGCGGATGTCAGTGCGCACCGTCTCGCCGCTGGATGAGGCCGCGGGCAGCGACAAAACGATCTCGGCATACGGCGCGATGAGCGGGAAGCGCAGCTGGTTGTGCTTCCACCAGCCGAGTGGGTCCGCGTTGCGGTCGGCGAGCGGCAGCGACAGGTACGCCGTGAGCTCCTTCTGCCACGTCACAATGAACTCGTTGTCCTGCTGCGGACCGCCCTCCTTCGAGCCCGACGGCAGGTGCGCGAGCAGGTCGTCGTCTTCGTCGTCGTCGTCATCGTCGTTCGCCTTCAGTCCGACCTTCTCCAAATCGCTAATGTTGTACGCGCCACCGCCGCTGCCACTTGTAACTTTGATCGCGGCGTTCGTCGCAGCAGCGCTCTCGTCCTCGGGCATGTACGCAAACAGGCGGCGCAGGTACGACTTGCCCACCTCGCACTCCATCTCCGCCGAGAGGTAGCAGTACTCCTTGTCCTTGTAGCGCGGGTCGAAGAGCGTCGCGGCGTAGCAGATCGCCGGCAAAGCCGCAAACTGTTCGCGCAGCTCGCGCGCCAGCTGCTCGAAGAACTGCTTCCACGCCGGCGGGTCCATGTGCGTCGGGAGGCCATCGGCGGCGGCCTGGCGCTCAGCGTAGATCACGAGCGCGGCGGCGAGCGTCGATATGCTCGAGAGCCCACTCTTGTTCACCTCCTTGCTGCCCGTTTTCTTGCGCTTCTCGCCCTCGAGCGCGTCCGAGTACCGCGCAAACGGGCGCAGCTTCTTGACCATAAAGCCGATCCACTCGACCACCGAGATGTCGAGGAACTCGACCTCGTAGTCCTGCGAAAGCTGCTCCAACGTCAGCAGTGTGTCCTGGAGTCCACTGAGGAACTCGTAGAACGACTCGGTGTCCAGCAGACCGGCCTTGAGGTCGAAGAACGGGTGCTTGTTCTTGAACAAAGCATAGACGTCCTTGTGCGACACGAAGCGCTCGATGAACGACTCGATCGCGTGCACGACCTCCGGGAACGCCTTGCTGAACGCGCGCTTGGCCAGCGACGCGCGCAGGTACGCAACCGCCGACTTGAGCAGGATCGTCATGTCGTTCGAGCCCATGCGGCCGTCGAGCGTCGCACCCACAAAGTACGACGGGATGTCCGACGACGAGAACGAGTTACCGTCGTGGTCCATGAGAGGGATCGTGTCCTTCACGAGCGCGATCACCTTGTCCTTGATATGCACGCGCTAGTAGAACACATACACAGAAAATAAAACAAGGGTACACCTTGTAAGTCCTAGGTCAGGTACAACATAACCATAGGACAATCGAAAACTCACGTCAAAGTACTGGTCGAGGATGGACTTGAGCCCGTCGACGGTCACGATATCGTCGATGGGGATGCAGCCGAGTACCACGTCGTAGACGCGAAAGTTGACGCTGAAGTGAACCTTGATGGCGATGTACTGCTTCGTCTTGGACGCGTCCAGGCTCGGGATCTTCCACGTCTCGAGTGATACGCCCACGGACTTGGTCTTCTGCAGCAGTTCCTTGGTCGCGAGGATCACGCTCTCGTGCAGCATCAGCACGCTCTTGGCGACCGAGTCTTCGCTTGGGACGGCGAAACGCTTCTCGCCCAGCACCTGCTGCAGGAAGAACTGAAAGCCAGGCTTACTCGCAAAGTTCAGCGGCAAGTTGTCCATCATGGCCGCAAGAGCTGGTTACAGAATGAAAAACAGATTTCCGTGCGTGAGTGGGATTCTTCGCTATCGTGTGCGAGTCATGAGTACATAGAGAACACGACGTACCAAGGTCTTGCGCGATCTGGTCATGGCTGAGCGTGATGGTAGGCGACGGTCCATAGACGTGGTAGCCGGCTTCGCGCTGGTCCTTTGTGAGCGCCGCCGACGCCGCCGGAGACGACGCCGTCGCGGTCGCGACAGGCAGCTCGCCCGCCGCCTGGAACGCAGAGAACGCCATGTGGGCGGCATTTCTGCTCTTGGGTAGTGCTGGGAACGGTGCGGACGTCGTTCCGGCAGCGAGCGCGGCCGCCAACTGCGGGTACACGGCCACGAGGTCCGCGGGCGTCACGCCCTTGTGCTTCTTCACGGCGCGCTTGTTCTCGCGGTGCTCCTCGCAAGCGCTGTTCGCCTGCTGATGGGCGGCATCCGTGCGTCCAGCGGTGCGCAGGTGTGAGAGCAGGTTGGACGAGTGGTGTCCTTTGATAACGCGTTCGCAGAACTTGCAGACCGAGTTGCCGAGCGAGTCCTTCTCAAAGTAGCTCCAGACGGCCGACACACTCGCCGGGCCGTTGAGCGACAGCGCCGCGGACGCCAGCGCGGCCGAGTTCATGGCCGCAGCCACGACGGCTGCGCTCGTGGCGCCGTTGGTGTCGCCGGCACCGCTAGAGACAGCCGAGCCGTCGGCCCCCGCGCCGCCGCTGTTGGTCGCATCTTCACTCGCGCTGCGCTTCCCCATGCTGCTTGCTGCTGCTGCTCGCGTCGGTCAGTATTACCGGTAGAAAATCGGTGGATGTCTCTCTTCTTCATCTCTTTTCGCGTGCCTTTTGTACCAAATATAATGTGCACCACGCTATATTGTTTTGTCGGTTCCAAGAAAGGTGTGCTCCACATTAGATGCTGGTACCGAAGGACACACCAAACCACGCTGAGGCGAAGGATGGACTGTCGAACTCGGGTGGATGCTCCATCACCATACAAATTCTAAGCTTAAGAGAGCCGCACTCGCTTGAGCAAGGTTGATTGCTTGTGCCATCGTGCCACAAGCTCGCACAAGCTCACACAAGCTCACACAAGCTTTTCGAGCTCGCGGATTGATGCGCACCTGCTGCAATTTCAGGATTGCAAACCGGTGACCTTCCTCCGGAATCAGACGCACGCAGCGTCACCACAGTCAGGAAGCGGAACGGGACTACGAGGAGCTCACTTCCCAACAAGCACCCACCGACTCACCAAACGCAGTCACACACGCATTCGAGAGAGATGCTGATGCTCCGCCGCGCCGCCCGCTGCAGCCGCCAGGCATCGCGCCTCACGATCCAGCGATCGCTTGCGAGTGCGTTCTGTCATGATGCGCATCATGGCCGCAGTAGCAGTGCTACATTTGAATGTATCAACTCACTGTGTTTGTTCTTCGTGCTATGTCCATGTGTGTTGTGTGTGCAGCGCACGCCGCCGACGGCAAGCAGACGATCGGCTTCATCGGCCTGGGCAACATGGGGCTGCCCATGGCGCACAACTTCGTCAAGAGCGGCTACGACGTGCTCTGCTTCGACGTGAACAAGGCGAACGTGAGCGAGCTGGTGGCGCTCGGTGCGCGTCCGGCGGCGTCGGTCGAGGACATCGCCGCGCAGGTCACCACGGTTTTCTCGGTTCTCCCAAATGACGCAGTGCTGTCGAGCGTCGTGCTCGGCGACAAAGATGTCCCCGGCTCGGGTTTGCTCGCAAACCTCGCCAGTGGCACTCTCCACGTGAGCTGCTCGACGATCCACCCAGAGACGTCGCGCCACCTCGATACCAAACACAAGAAGAATGGGAGTTCGTACGTTGCGGCGCCCATCTTTGCGCGTCCTGATGGCATGGAGGCGATGCAGGCGAACTTTGTCATCTCCGGCTCGAACGTGGAAGCCGTCGAGACTGCGACCGAGTGGCTCAAGTGCACCAGCGCTGGCGTGTACAACTTCGGCAGCGAAGACGCCGGAGCGGCGAACGTTGTGAAGCTCTGTGGTAACTATCTCATTGCGTCAGCGATCGAGTCGATGGCCGAGGCGCTATCGCTCGCCGAGTCGAATGGCGTCGACCGCGTGCAGGCCATGCAGTTCTACAGCAACACGTTTCTCAACTCGGTAGTGCACAAGGGCTACGGCCAGCGCGTCTCGGAGCGCGACCACCGCCCCGGTGGCTTTGCGATGGAGCTTGGCTACAAGGACCAGCGCCTCGCTCACGAGATGGCGCTGCAGTACAAAGTGCCCATGCCGTTCCTCTCAGTGCTCATCGACCGCTTCCTGAGCGAGCGCGCCAAGGGCCGCAGCGACTTGGACTGGTCGGCCATCGGCCTTGGCGTGTGCGAGTCACGCGGTGTCGATGTCTCGGGTGCCATCAAGCGCGCTCGCGGCATTGACGAAGGCAGCGACAAGTAGGAATTGCGTCAGCTAGCTGTTCATGGGTAATTGAAGTCAGGCTCGTGTCTTCAAGCCCTCAACACCGTTTAGTGACATCTCCGATTTAATGATATTAGTGACAATTGTTTTGTGCCTTTGAGATTCAAAATGCTGCAAGAAAGGGACGCGAAGGTTGCACGAAGCGGTGAGGTTGAGCTCACATTCGTCTTTAGCATTCATCTTTGCACCAAGAGGAGATACGCGTGAAGATGAAGCTCCTGAAGAAGCAGATCAACGAGAAGGACGGCGCGGGCTCCGTAGTGCTGCGCGCCGAGGAGCCGGAGGACATGTGGCACATCTACAACCTCATCCACGTGCACGACTCGGTCAAGACCACCACCATCCGGAAGGTATGTGGTTGGCGCACGATGCACCTCGATTGAACATCGTGGGTTGCTCATTGATTCCTCCTCTGTGCGTGTCTTGCAGGTCGTAAAAGAGGGCGCGACGGGCTCCACCAGCAGCCAGCGCGTGCGCATGACGCTTCAGATTGAGGTACGTTTTAGTCCATTGATCTCGTTGTTGCTGTGGTAGAAAGATCGCCTGTGTTGATGGTCTGCTTGGCGTGTGTGTGTAGGTGGAGCACATCAACTTTGACCCCGCGCTATGCGTGTTGCGCATCAAGGGCAAGAACACCATGGAGAGCCAACACGTTCGGGTGCGTAAACTGATCTATTCGTGTCTATTAGCTGGAGCATGGGATAAATGCACGCGATTCACCAACACGATCATGCTGCAATCAAATAGCTGGGGGCGTACCACACGCTGGACCTGGAGATGAACCGCGACTTCACGCTCATCAAGAACTGCTGGGACGTCATGTCGCTCGAGCGCATCGACACGGCGTGTGACATCGCCAAGAAGGCGGAGCTCGCAGCTGTGGTCATGCAGACGGGGCTCGCGCATTTGTGTCTCATCAAGGGCCACATGACGATCATCAAGGCGAAAGTGGAGAACAGTATCCCGAAGAAGCGCACGGGCAGCTCGGCGCACGCCAAGGGCACCGAGAAGTTCTACGAGAACATCGTGCGCTCGATCAAGCAGCATATCGACTTCAAGCTCGTCAAGTGCGTGCTGGTGGCGAGTCCGGGCTTCGTCAAGGACGACTTCTTCAAGTTCATGATGGAACAGGCGATTCGCCAGGATGACAAGCTGCTGCTGGAGAACAAGAGCAAGTTCATCCTCTGCCATTCGTCCTCGGGCCACAAGCACGCGCTCGATGAAGTGCTGAACGACCCGGTACGTGTCTGTTTTATAGCCAGCTGCCTGTATGGCTTCACTATGGGCTGACGGGTGTAATTATGCTGTTGTTGTTGCCTCTATAACAGACTCTTCAGTCCCAGGTGGCGGACACGAAGGCCGTGGAGGACGTCAAGGCCCTCGAAACCTTCTTCAGCATGCTGCACACGGACCAGAGCCGCGCGTATTACGGTTACAAGCACGTGGTGGCCGCGAACGACAACAGCGCGATCGAGACGCTCATGCTCACGGACGAGCTCTTCCGCAGTCAGGACATCGCGACGCGCCGAAAGTACGTGGATTTGGTCGAGAGCGTGCGCGCGAACGGCGGCATCGTCCGTTTGTTCAGCAGTCTGCACGTCTCAGGCGAGAAGCTCGGGCAGATCAGCGGCATCGCGGCAATCCTGCGGTTCCCGATGCCCGAGATTGACGAGGCCGACGACGACACGGACAGCGACTCGGACGAGAACGAGCAGGATGCATTCAAGGACGAAAACGGCTTTGAGGATCTGTCCGTGGAGGCGCTTTCCATGTAGGCGCGCGCAAGCTGGGTGACCCTGCAGAAAGAAATCATGACAAGGCTATGATGACTTACGATACAAAGAGTGTTGATTTACTACGCATTTGCTGTGTTGTGAGTGAGCACGAGGTTGTAAACTTTCTTCTCAAAGTTCTGCGACGTGATACGCTCGCCGATAGGCGCGAAAGGGTTCGACACGGCGTTCACGTACATCTTGTGGAGCTCTGCGAAGAACTGTTTTATGTCATAAGACGAATGATCAGTCAGGCTTTCCATCTTGAACAAGGCGCTTAACAGCAAAGCGCACGTACTGATCGGAGCTCCGACTCACGCACGGGAGAGTCCTGCATGATCGCCACGAACTTGATAGACGTGTTGGTAACGTAGCCGTAGCTGCATGGAAAGAGAGAGAGAGTTGGCGACATTGAGCATCGCACAGAGAGTGATTGATCTAATGCAACACAAGCGAGAGACGTACGCGCGGTAGTCCTCGATGGGGCCGAGGAAGCCGAGGTACATGTCGTCCTTGGCGGTCATCGTGCCGGCGCTGCGCAGCTTCTCCTCAATGATGTCGAGCGACACGTGCGCGATGTAGTGGAAGCCCAGGTCCTCCTCTTCATCGAACGTGCGGATGTACAGCGGACTGTTCTGCAAGTATAAAGACACACGGCCACATACGCAAGTACACACAAGAGTGCACTGTCACTGTCAGCAACCAGCACGACGCTCAGATATATCAGGCTCTAGAGCACGCACCGCGGCGCCGATCACTGCCACGCACGAGATCATGTTCTTCCTTTTTGGTCGAATCGCTATTACCGAAAGCGCCCTTCCAGGTCATGGGCATCGTAATGTTGCGCGAAGGTTGCTTGAATGCACCGCGACGGAACACATCCAGCTATGCGTCCTGCATCTGTTGCTCCGCATCCGCTTCCTCCTGAGACTCCTGCAGTGGCGACTGCGGGTCGTCGGGCTCGGCGTCACGAGGCGTGGAATACGGCGTGTAGCTGGCTTCCGAATCGGAAGGCGTAGCAGCGGAAGGATTCTCTTCCTCGTTGAGACTCTCGGCCACCACCGGCGACGCCTGCACTGCATCAGCGCTGCTTGAATCCGCAGCACCAGAGTCCATGACGTCATTCGAGGTGGCTTCGCCATGCAGCGCTCGACGGAAGCGCGCGTCCATCTGGCGCCAGAACTGCTGGATCTTTCGGGCGGCGGCATCCATGGCTTCCTCCAGCTCCGCTGCAGTCAGGTGCACGAACGACATGAGAGTCGTGCCACTCTCTGCTTCGAGTCCAGACGCAATTCGGTTCGCTATCATGCCTTCACCTGCCTTGGATTCGCCCTCGTCTTCTCCTTCTATAGCTTTCGAATCGATAGGTGGCGACGCATGCTCAGCTTCACGAGACTCCCTCGATTTGCTGTTGCTTGCAACTTGCGCTTGGATCACATCAGATTCGTTGGTAGCAAGGCACTCAAACGGCTGCCCTTGCTTCACTTCGACTATAGGGCCAGCAGACGAATACTCCATTACTTCTTCTGTTTCGCCCTCAACAGTGGCTTTACTGGAGATCGCTGAACCAATTTCGCTCAAGTCAGCCGCAACAGCGCCTGACGTACTCGATGCCTTGGTGTCTGCACTTGAAACATCGAGCAGGCCGTTCTTAGTGGAGGTAACAATGTCCAATGGAGCCCTGCCTTCGATTGACGCAGTAGAGTTGTGCTGCTCTGATAACTCCTCCTCTTGATCTTTCGCTTCTAGTTGCGTTTCTGGATCTGCATCATCGACTTGCCGTAGCTCCTCAACAGTTACCCTCGAGTGCGGATCAACCACATCCAAGAGGAAGCCCTGACAGTGCTCTTCTGTACTCAAGCCATGTTCCACGTGCTTCTCACTTGGTTCGATTGAGTCTAACCGCGTGTGCGGATCGACCACATCGACGAGAAAGCCATGTCGAGGCTGCTCCACCACTTCCGTACTCGCTCGTTGCTCTCGTTCGTCCACGTTCGGGTCGTCGTCAAAGTTCTCTTCCTCGTAGAGGTGATCTGAGAGTCCGCTGTCGATAACTGGCACGTTTGCAGGTGCGCTTGAAAATGGCTCCTCCAATTCCCCACCTGCTCCAGCAGCATTGCTCTGCTTGTTGCGCTCCTCTTCATTTTCGTTCTTCCCTTCCGAGATCTCTAGCGGATCGTCAGCGACGCCAGCTTTCAGTTTCTCTGTCAAAGACGGAGTCTTGACGTCGTTTTCTTTGATTTCAGCGTCATCCTCGTCCTTCTGCTCTTCACTGTTCTCGTTCTCTCGGTGTTCTTGTTCACTCGAACGCTCGACCTCGGTTCGTTTCACTTCGCCGACCTGTTCTGCTGGTGGGTCTACTGTCGCTGGTCGGACTGAAATCTGATCCTGCTGTGGGTTTGAGTCGTCACTGAAGCTCTCGTACACGTCCAGTTCCTCATTTGTCTTGATGGCTGCCCTCTCCCCACCAGCACCGGTCTCTCGTGGCACTTTCGGTGGACTACTTGATGCTGGGACGTTTCGACTTTCTTCTACGCGACCAGGTGTCGTATTACAGAGTCCAGGCGGTTCACGCTTCGACGCAGCAACACTTTCGGGCTTTTTTTTGGTTTCTGAGCCGCTGTACTGCTCCTCACCACGCTTCTCTTGCTCTGTTTGAGCTGCACCAGGTTCATCTGGAGCGATCACTTCCATTGCCTGCTGCTCCTGCTGTTGCTTTGCCTCAGCTTCTGTAAGCTGTCGTTGTTGCTGCTGCAGAAGTGCAATGTTCTTCCGGATCATCGCTGCCTCGTGCTCCTGCTCCCTCTGTCTCTTCTCTGCTTCGAGCCGCACTTTCACTTCTCGCGCCGTGCGAATGTGGATGTTCTCCTCCAGCTCGCACTCGGCCTCGAGCTGCGCAAGCCGCACCTGCTTGTAGTACTCGGCCTCCTGTGCACGGCGGCGGGTCTTAGTGACGAAACTCTCTTTCTGTGAGATGGTGATAGCCTCTGGCTTTATCTGCAGCACCTTGCCTTGCTTAGCAGCTCTGAGGTCATCCAGCTTCGAGGCTGTAGGCACAGTACTGCTCGCATTGCGAATCGAGCCTTGAGCTGTTGCCCTCGGCGTCTTCTTCATTGAGACGCTTCTAGCTCCACTCTCAGAACTGATACTGATCCCAGAGCTCTGCATCGCTGAGATCTTGAGTTTGCCCACAACGACGCCAGGTGCTCGCCCGCTTGTTGACACCAGCGCTCGTAAACGGTCGATCTCCTGTCGATACTCGTCCAGTTCGACCTCCAGTTCTTGGTACCGCAGGAACTTGCTACTCGTAGGCAGTAACAATATAGAGACTGAGCTCCACTGAAGATTGCAGTAGACAGCACTATTCGTAGGGTACCTGCTGAACTTGAGCCGATCGAGCTCTTTCTTGCGCTCCTCGGCGATCGCTTCAGCATTCACAACCTGGGATTCCAATAGAGATCATAAGCATATCCACAGAACTAATATATGAAGTTGTCTACGCACACGCTGCTGGTTCTCCATGACGAGGCGGTCGATGAGCTCCTGCTTGAGTTTCTTCGTGAGCTCGGCATCCTGCGGCGCACGCAGCAGAGCAAACACTGCTTGGAGCTATCGTTTACAGAAACAAGAACAGTACCACAGCCGCGTGTATGTATCGATTGCGAGGTTAGGGAGAGTGCGAGCGTGGTGGTTGTTGCAATAAACAACATGATAGCACGCACGTCCTTGTCTTTCTTCTGCAGCGTCTCCTGGAGCTTGCGCACTTGCGTCTTGAGCTGCAGAATGAGGTCGTCCTGTGAGCAAATCACAATAATTCATTCACAGGCACGCTATTTCGTTAGTACAAGCATATTAATGCAATAGGTAGCACTCCCGACCAGCTCACTTTCTCTGCGATCTGCTTCCTTGCAGTCCCCAGGTCCTCCTTCGTGCGCTCCCATTCCCGCCGCTGCTCCTCCACCTGGTACCGTCAAGAACCACCTCAGTCACATACAGCAGCATAGTCGGACAGAAGAAGAGCTGCCGCACCACTAGATGCTCGTACGCGGTATCAGCAGGACCCCTCGCAGCACGAGCCACAGCCGTCACACCGCCTCTGCCCATCAATCAGTCAGTGTTTTGGCGCATTCGCGTCTTTTCACAGCCATGTCTGATACAATGTGGACCACATCACATGAGTCTATATAGAAACGAACTACGACATAGAAATTTGGGTATCTAAGCGTTTAGAAACCAGCTCGCGAAAAGTCGCGGAGGCATGTGAGCATGAGCGGATCCACATGCGCAGACACACGCGCATCTGCAAGCAGCTTGTGCAGCGACAGCAAGGCAACAGCACTGCTATCACAGTCTCGCACAAATACAGCCAGTGAGCCACTACGACAGACACACAGCAACAGCAACAGTAGTTTAGTAGCAGTGGACGATGGGCGAAGCGCCGAGCTGGCAGCACATGTGGGGCGCCAAGGTCAAGATGCCGTGCGACATGGAAGACGACGTGCTCGAGGACGTGATCAAGCACGTGACCAAGCGCTTATCGGCGTTCGACACGGAGGAGTGGGAGAAGCAGGGCCTCGTGGTGCGTCTTCTGTATTGTGCTGTGTTGCTGGAGTGTCATTGACTGTGGTGCTGGCTGGCTATCTAATGTGTGATACGTGTGGGAATTGCTGCAGGTCTGCGAGGAGCTCAAGGCGCACATGGATGAGCTCTGGGAGCCGCACTGGGTCGTCTGCATCGGCCGCAACTTTGGCTCGTACGTCACGCACGTCACGCGCAACTTTGTCTATTTCTACTTCAACGAGAAGGCGATCATGGTCTACAAGGCCGGATGACGACCCATACAAGAGCTTGTAGCCAGCCAGCCAGTTGTCGTGCAGTAACTAGCAGTACTTTAGCCAAGCCAGCACGCGCAGTAGCCATCATGATTGATAGCCGGGAATGGAGTACGCATGCGTGCTCGCGTATGTATTTTACATCCTAGTTGGTATTTTATTTGTCGCCAAAAGCGATCATCGTAATGCGCATATACGAGTGGATGTTCTTCTCCTTGATGCAGCCAATGTGGTCGATCAACTCCTCGAGCATGTACTCCCGGTGCACCGACAACTCGAGAAACGCCACCTCGGCCGGTACGATCAACGATGCTGTGCTGATCACAAAGTGGGTGTACTTGGTCGGGAAGTCTTTGTCCGCAAAGCCCACGACCTCTTCATGCACTCCTTCGACTGGAATGTGCCTTCACCCGTGGGAGACGCGGCCGGGTTCGCGTCCGCGGAGCCCAGCAGTTTCATGCGGATCGCCTCATCCATCTTAAAGTGATCCGCTGCGATCATCTCGACGCCGTCTTCTTTTGGTGGCAGGTCTTCCTGTGAGGGCGACTGGAACGCCACGCACACGTCAGGGGACTGAGACGACAGGACGCTCGCCTCGTTACCATTGAGGCACGCTCGATACCAGAACATGTTCCCATCGACATCGAGCTTGCGCGTCCACTACTTGCGCTTTCTGTCGCATGCTCACACACGTCATTACATAGAGCGAGGCTATTAGACAGGACTCACAGACGCCCCAGTATGGAGAAGTGACGATTTCAGTACAAACCTGACGCGGATCTGCTGCGTGGGCAGCTAGCGCGCGTGCGCGGGCGTCTCCAGCTGACTCACAGTGCGTCGCAGCGCAGTATCTACTGCTACTGGCGTATCTTTCGGAAGTTTCCCATCGCAGAGACAGCAGTACGCCGAGCGCTTGAAGTTCTCAAACTCGCACCCGGGACAGACCGTGAAGCCCGCGTTTGCCACTCTATAATCGCAAATGTTTCAATAGCAACAACACATCACACAAAGCATAGAGCAGTGAGAGAAACCGCGCCAATAGAGAATGACAAGCCTTATTGATCGCTTGAGTATCTTGTCGCGGTGCTCCACTGTGTCGCCTTTGGAATACGAAGCACACAAACGCACAGCCATGATCGCACAGTTAGTACCACCGTAATATCACTCTTTCATCGCATTGAGCTATAATGAGCTCGCAATTGGCTACAATTCTGTCTTTATCGCGTCAAAAACAATAGAAAAATGATTCTGATTGGCGAAAAATCGACCTTGTTCACGGACCACTGTCGCGGATTGTAGTATACAGGTAAATTGTTCAAAAAATAGATTTGACCGTATTATACTGGTATATTGATGGTAATTTATTCATTTCGTAAACTACAGGCCAAACGCGTGATGCCCAACAGTTTTTTGCTTGACACGCTTAGAAGCAAGCGGCACAAGCACAGCTAGGACGCAGCTCTCTCTTCTTTCTCTCTCAGAGACGCACTCACGCAGACAGAGAGCATGGCACCCGCAGCGAAGAAGATGAAGATGGACGCCAGTGCCACCGTCGCGTACACTGAACCGGACGTCATGGACGAGATCAAGCGCGCGGAGGAGGACGAGAACGACGACGAGGGCTCGGACGACGAAGAGACACCCATGTCCATCATCGCGCAGTTCCAGAGCGAAGATGTACGAGCCGTTTGCATGAGCTGGTAACGAGTATGAATGCTGTGCCAGTGCACTACACTAACATGTGAGATGCTGTGTTGTTGTGTATGTGCAATTTGCTGCTGCTAGGGTACGAGCGTCGGTCCGCAGTTGGACATTCCGCTGGGCTCGAATGTCAACCAAATGGAAGTGCTCGTGAACGAGCTGCTGCAGGTGCGTGTCCTCCTGTTTGTGCTATTGAGCTCTATGCATTTATTGCGTACACGTGCAGTGTTTTCTCACGCGCATGACCCTCTCTTGCACTGCACAATAGAACGGGAAGAACAAGGTGCCGTACTCGCTCTTTGTGGGTGAGACGGAGATCACCAAGTCGCTCCAGGCGACGGTCGAGGAGCTGAAGCTATCGACTGAAACCGCGCTGACGATCACGTTCCAGCCGCTCGCGGTCTTCCGCGTGCGCCCGGTCACGCGCTGCAGCGACACCCTCCAGGGCCACTCGGAGGCGATTTTGCACGTGAGCTTCAGTCCGGATGGCAAGAAGCTGGCGAGCGGCGGCGGTGACGCGACCGTGCGCTTCTGGGACACGAACACATCGATGCCCAAGCACACGGGCCGCGGCCACAAGCACCACGTGCTCTGCACGGCCTGGGCACCCGACGGCGAGCGCTTCACGTCTGCGGACCGCAACGGCGAGATCCGCATCTGGGACCCGAACACGGGCAAGCAGATCGGCAACCCGCTCAAGGGGCACAAGCAGTGGGTCAACTCGCTCACGTGGGAGCCCATGCACCGCAACGCCACGTGCGAGCAGTTCGCGAGCGCATCGAAAGACGGCAGCATCAAGGTCTGGAACGCGCGCACGGGCCGCCAGGTGGCCTCGCTCTCGGGCCACACGGACTCGGTTGAGTGCATCAAGTGGGGCGGGGAGGGCCTGCTCTACAGCGCTTCGCGCGACCGTACGATCAAGGTGTGGCAGATGGAGGGCGACCACGTGGGCAAGCTCGTGCGCACGCTCGTGGGCCACGGCCACCGCATCAACACTTTGGCGCTCAACGTCGACTACGTGTGCCGCTCGGGCCCGTTTGACCACACGGGTAAGACGTTCGCGACCCGCGAGGAGATGCAACAGGCCGCGCTCGAGCGCTACCAGCAGGTGCGCAAGAACCAGCCTGAGCGCCTCGTCTCGGGCTCAGACGACTTCACGCTTTTCTTCTGGGAGCCGGCCGAGAACAAGAAGCCCATTGAGCGTCTCACAGGCCACGTGCAACCCGTGAACCACCTCTGTTTCTCTCCCGACGGCCGGTACTTTGCGAGCGCGTCGTTCGACAAGAAGGTCAAGATCTGGAATGGTCAGACGGGCAAGTTCGTGGCCACGCTCAACGGCCACGTGGGCGCCGTGTACCAGGTCTGCTGGTCGAGCGACTCGCGCCTGATCGTGAGCGCGAGCAAGGACTCGACCGTCAAGGTGTGGGAGCTCGCGGACCCCAAGAACGCCAAGGTGACGCTCTCGGGCCACGAAGACGAGGTCTACGCGCTCGACTGGAGTCCGAACGGCGACAAGGTGGCCTCGGGCAGCAAGGACCGGAAGATCAAGATGTAAGTGCTTGATGTTTTGTCGGATGTTTGCTGATGTGGATGCGTACTTACTTGTTTTTATCTGTTTTTGTTGTTATTTGCAGCTGGCGCCATTAAGTTTGTGCGACTTTCGCGCGACATTCCATAGACTTGATTTTTACTAATAAATTGCTGTTGTTCATAAAATCATTTCCCCCAAAAACCGGTTCGGCTTGAACAAACAGTATCGGTTAATACTAAGGTCAAGTCATTTTCGAAAACGGATATTGACACCATATATTCGTATTCCCTCTTTTTGACATTTCCGCACTTAATGGAATAAGGTTGGTTCCGCCAAAAAACTAAAATATGCGGAACAGCAAGACCAAAAAGGGAAATGCGGAACACGCAACGCCAGCAACAGACAGCTACAGCAGCGAGCATGGGCGACGACATGGACGACGCGCCGCACCCGGAGATCGCGATCCAGATCAAGAACAGCAAGCACCTGAAGCAGGCGGGCGTGGCCGTGCGCCGGCCGCGCCTGCGCCGCTCGTGCGTGAAGGGCACGGCGGGCGAGGACACCAAGCACTGGGAGTTCGTGCTCTACGCGTTCTCGGACTCGAGCGAGCTCACGAACCTCGAGACGCTGCTCGTGCA
>JAASGT010000678.1:0-18727 GCA_023334315.1 Globisporangium alternatum
GCATTAAAGAATGCGAGGTGAAGACGATTTCGCATGTACAGGAGAGCAGACTGCGAATCATTGACCGCCTCATGAATTCAATTATGCAACACTTGTGAGAGCTGCAAGAAAACGCTAACGTTCACTCGAAGAGAATTGTTACTGTACTTGAAGAGCGTCGCGTCGGATGCAATGCTCACTCGAAGAGGGCGTCGACGTCCAGCTCATCAGGCGCGGTCTTGTCAAGCATGGCGTTCTCTCCGAGGAGACTTGTTATAGTCTATTCTGGGGCGAACCAATTCGTGGACCGGTAATCACGGCGTCGCATCCTGGGGTCCAGGTGCTCCCAGAGAGAGTCGAAATCCTCGACAAAGTCACCTGATCAAAAAGCCAAGTCAAATCTAACAGCAAATCAAACAGGCAGAATTAGAAGTTACCTGATGGCTCGCCGTGTATGACGAGGACGAACTCCTTGTTCCTATGCACCGCGTTCAGGCTCCAGTTGAAGGAGCCTGTCAAGAGAGTGAAACGTACTCGCGTACGGCAGGCACGTGGGACATAGATATCGTGCATGCACAACCTTCGCTTACCTTTTCGTGCATTGAGCGAGCTTGGTCAAGACGGTAAGGAATGCCTGCTCGGTCGAGCATTCCAAAAACCGCCCAAAGATTGCCGTCCTTGTCCTGCGACTGGCCCTTGTCACTGACCACGCGAATGACTGCCAAATTGTCGTTCGTACTGCTACGCGGACACGATTTGGAACAGAGCGCACATCAGTATTTCTGTAATCGTGTTCACACATTTGTCATCACCGCCACCACACTTTCCATCCATCAAACAATCTTGCATGCTCTTCACGCACACTAGGTTGCTATATAACGTGTATGTGGCATGAACGCAGCTAAACGAAGGTGATGTGTGTTTTGCTTGTGGACTCCATAGATGTGTTGCTAGGATTGCACGTGCGAGTTTGTTGCTGCGTGACAGAGCAGCTTCTACTGTATAGCCATTAACAATTTTGAAATGAATGCAACATGCAGGACAGATATTGTTGACACCGCAGCCATCCAGGCAAGCTGTCTCCCTTGCATAGCCCATCAGGCAAACGGATGTGCAAGCGCGTGGCGTGCATGATCGAGATATGAATGTCATCTTAATCTGCGACTGCTCCAATTGAAGTGGTCTACATCATTTTCAAATGTGTATTTCAAGTGCTCTAAATAAAGGGCGTTTCCTATGACATGTAGTATAGGGTAATTGAGAACCCAGCGCTCAAAAATGAACCCTTATGGATTCATCCTCACTTTCTTTTCTTTTTGTCTCAACAGACAAAACAGCTGGGAGAGAGGCTGTCTGTCGAATTGTCTGCCTATTTTTCATTTGGAGCTGTACCGCACGACGAGCAGAGCAGCGGAAGGAGCGCCACTGTCTCTCGATTTACGTGTCTGTGGATTACCAGCCTCTGCTGCTACTGCTAGGATGGCACGCCCGTCGCACGGAGGCACGACGTGGATGCCGCTGCGCGAGAACTACTTCGCGACGCCGCTGCTGTCGGCGAAAGAAAAGTCGTACCTGGTGCGAAAGTCGTGCGAGGCCGCGCAGGAGGTCGTCGAGCGCGCGCGCAGCACGGGCGGCCCCGTGCAGTGGCGCCACATTGAGAAGTACCAGGACGTGCAGATCTACGCGGGCCAGCCGCGCAGCGCGGTCACGCAGACCGCCGACCTCGTGAGCATGTGCGGCGTCACGAGCGTCGCGGCGAGCGTGAAGGAAGTGGCCGCGCTCTTTGACCACTCGACCACGCGCGCTATGAAAGAGTTCTCGATGGAAAACCGCGAGCTCTTCTTTGACGCCATCGTGCTCTACAACCTCAGTCCGCGCACGAAGGAGAAGCCGCTGCACCAGGTGACGGCCAAGTGGATTGCCGTCAAGTGTCCGCGCGGCGTGGAGGACCGCGACTTTTGCTACCTCGAGTGCCAGGACAAGTTCGTGGACTCGCACGGCCGCAAGGGCTGGGTCATGTGCCTCCACTCGATCAAGCTGCCCGGCTGTGACGATCTTACGCGCGAGTTCGGCTTCGTGCGCGGCAGCTTCTACCACTCGGGCATCATCGTCGTCGAGACAGACCGACCGGGCTACGTGGACGTGATCCACATGCTGCAGATGAACTTCAAGAAGAACACGCGCGTGTCACCCAGTTTTATGCGCGAGCGCGTGGCGTTCGTGGCCAAGATCCGCACGATGATGCGCAACAAGCGCCTGAACGAGCAGCGGTACCTGAGCGACCTGGAGCTCGTGCCCAAGAAGTACCGCTCGCGCTGCACCGTGTGCCAGGACAGCTTCAGCCTACTGCTGCTACGCAAAATGAACTGCCGCAAGTGCGGCGAAGTGGTCTGCGGCGCCTGTAGCAAGGAGTTCGACGTGAAGAACGCCAAGTTCATGGAGACCGTCAAGCTACGCGTGTGCATGCACTGCTTCCAGCTCATCACGACCGTGCCCAAGTCGCAGATCCCGATGCTCGAGCAGTCGCGCACGTCGACGACCATGAGTCTGCTCGGGTACTACGAGGACGACCAGCGCGCGTCGTTCCTGACCCAAGTGCCGTCTTCTGCTGCAGAGATGGCCGAGCATGCGGGCCAGCAGCGGCGCACAAAGATCTTCCTGCAGTCCATGCAGCGACAGCGGTCGTCCGCGCGCATGCCCAGCGGTCCGCCCATGACGACGGAGATGTACTACCAGACCCCAGTACGAAGCAGCCAGCCGCTGCGGCCGTCGCAGCTGGGTGTGTACCCGAGCCAAGGCAGCGTGCTCGACCCGTACAGTCGAGACACCATCTCGTATGCGCCTCCTCATTATCATTCGCAGCAGCATGCGCCGCCCTCGGCTGCGTCCATTTTCGATCGCCCGTACGTCGCTTCTGCGCCACAGTCCGTGCCTCGCGACTACGAGTACAACCGCCGCAGCGAGTACGGGCAGTCGTCCAGGAACGTGCAATCGCGCTCGAGATCGACGTCGCGCGAAGACCCAATGCCCTCGCGAGCCGTGTTGAGACAGCAGCAGCACAGCCAAAGCCACGACGGCGCGTATCAGCAGTACCAGCAACAACAACAGCAGCACATGCTGCCGTCGTCGTATGAGAATCACGAATACGCCATGCCTGGTCCCCCGCCGGCTGCGTACCCAGACAGTCTGCGAGGCTCCGAGAGCAAGCGCCGAGACTCAGAGAGCTCCGAATCGTCCGCTGACTCCATTGACATTGACGCAGAGGAGAAGCGACAGAGCGCCAACTACGTGCCGTATCATGGCGGAGACCGAAGCCGATCGAACAGCCGCCTGTCTGCTGCAGCTGCGCCGTCACCGCAGCCGTCGTACTACTCGGACGACACTGACGGCCGCTCGGATCGCCGCGTTGGATTTCCCCACTTGTCAGAAGACGCACCGCTGTCCTACTATTCGGATGACGTCGACGGACGAACCCATCTCTACAACTCTCCTCCAGCAGTCCAAGCAGTGGCACCACCTCCACCGCGCTCCTACTACTCGGACGACATTGACGGACGAAGCCAAGAACACTACGGTGAGAACGACGTTGAAGACGACAACGACTCGGAGGCATCGATGGGTTCGGAAGACGAGGAAGAGACGTTTTCCGAGATCGCCAGGATCCAGAAGCAGATTGCGCTGAGTGGCCCGCAGTCGTCGCTTACGTCAGACCGGAGCGAGCAGGAAGGGACGAAATCACAAGAGTTCTTCGACACGCCAGCGCTCCCGCCACCGTCTCTGTCCGCGCATCAGGCGACGAAGGAGGTGCTCGGCCGCGATTCCCTGCTGGCGTCATCGTCGTCCTTGTTCCACCAGCAGCAGCAGCAGTCGGATGCGAAGCGAGAACAGACTTCTAATGCCACGACGGAGACACCGATCGGCGAGAGCACGTCGGAAGCGCACCTGGGGCACGCGTTCGACTTGCGCGACTCGGAGCTTGGCCTGGAGTCCACAATGTGTGACACGAGCTTCTTGGACTCGGACATGCGCCAGTTCCACGACCAGGCGTGGTTCATGAAGAACGGGCGCCCGTCGTTTGAAAACGTCGAGAAGAGCAGCAGCTCAAGCCAGCTGCGTTCGAACGTCAGCAGAGACGGATCTGTACAGAGAGGTTCGGAAAGAAGATTTGCAGACGAGCGGTCGTCACTAGCCACTCCGAAGCACCGCCCAGCTGTCTCTCACGTGACATCGCCGACGAACTCGTACGAAGGGATTCCGTCGCTGTACGCCAAGCCGCGCGACTCGCGACAGAGCCGTAACAGTGGCCAACAGCGACAGCACCAACACTTTCAGCGATCCGAGACGATTCCATTCATCTACACGGACAGCAACCGACCGCCGCCGCCCAGCTACGCGAGCTCCACGTCGAGCTCCCGGAATGGCAGCTTTGTCAACGCGTCCGCTAACAACGAGAATGTGTCCGGACAGGGCGCCAGTGCGTATTCCAAGGCGTCTTCGACTGGAGGAAAGTCTGTCACGATTTCTGATTCCGGTGCGTCCAGCAGCAGAGAGATGGACGAGGAAGATGAGGAGGAGGACAATGGCCCGAAGTCGTTCTTTGGCGCGCACTCGGACGACATCCCGCCAATTTTCCAACAGCCGCGATCGATGGCGGGGTTCTCCGCCACTGCGACGTACGAAGTGCCGACTCGCAGCCCCAAGGAGACGAAAGAGCTGATGCGCAAACTGAGCGCGCCTGCGCTTCCTGCCAACGGAGACAAGATCGAGCCCGAGCACGAGAGCAAGGCGGTCAGCAGCAACAATTACAGTCACGCGGAGGACTGGCTTGAAGATGCGGACCGCGACTCGGAATTTGGCATGTTTGACGGATCGATCTTGCACGTAGTCGCTGAGACTGGTTCGTCGCAGCAGCAGCAGGTGTCGCCACCACTCCAGAAAAAGCAGTTTGCGCCCCTACCTGACAGCGGATCTGAAGGCGAAGAGTACGTGGAATCCGAAGAAGAAGAAGATCCGCTCCTATCCGCCCGATCGCTGTACAAGACGTTTGGCAGCACGCTCAAGATCACGAGTCTCGTGGGCGGCGACAAGAACGACTCGAGCTTCCAGCGCACGTTCGACAAGATCCAGGCGAGCATTGACATGCTCTCGAGCGACGACGACAGCGACGACGATGAGCAGGTGAAGCAGCCGGTGAAGCCCCGAGTACGTTAATGAGTGTGCGTGTTGTTGTTTGAGGGACGTACAAGAGATGGAGAGGAGGATAGAGAGTGTGAGATCTGATGGATGAAGAGACTGCGGAAGCGGGTACGATCGAAGTGCCCATCACGCACCTTGTGATTGATCATTCAGCTCATAATTAATTGGATTCTGGTTTTAGAAAAGTACA
This sequence comes from Globisporangium alternatum, assembly GCA_023334315.1. Classification (NCBI taxonomy): domain Eukaryota; phylum Oomycota; class Peronosporomycetes; order Pythiales; family Pythiaceae; genus Globisporangium; species Globisporangium alternatum. Next base: position 5,366 of record JAASGT010000678.1, read on the forward strand.
TGCGCCTATCTACTCGGTAGCGACATTGATCGTCTTGGTCTCCCCGTTGCGCAGGATCGTAAGCTCGAGCGTGTCACCCTTCTTCATGAGCGAGAGTTGATACCGCAGTGCGCTCCCATGGTCACCGCGCTCGAGCTTCTTGCCGCCAAAGCCGACGATAATGTCGCCCACCTCCACTCCTGCGCGGAAGCACGCCGAGCCCACGAACACGTCGACGACCTGGCCGCCCGAGCCTTCGTAGCCCTGCACCTGAGCACTCTCGCGCACGGGCTCCAGCACGAGTCCGATCGAGTTGCGCGGCGGTGGTGCGGCGTACGTCTCTGTGGCTGGCGTGGCACGCTCTCGCTGCCTTGCGACCAGTTCTGCGACGCACTTTACAATCCGGTCTGCAAACAGGGTCTCTGTGTCTCGAAGTGGGATGAGCACGGTCGACATGGAGCTCTTGGTCACGAGTGTGGTCATGTGCGGCGAGACCTGCACGTTGGTCGCAGTGCCGATCATGACACTCACGCCTCGGTTCGTTTTCTGAGCTCCCCACAAGTTCGTGAGCGGACACTTCCACGTGATGCGAGGCGGTGACGGCCCCATGGCAGCTGCTGCGATCGAACTGAAGTCCACGTGCAGGAACTGGTGCGAGGTGGCGATCACGGCGCGACTCTGCGGCAAAAAGACGTGGGCTTCGTAGTGCTCATTCTGGAGCAGCTTCTGGGGGAGTCTGTGCAGCAGCTGCGAGATCATGGCCTCATCTCCAGAGTAGACGCGAAGGCGCTTGTCGCTCGTGTGCATCATGCGCGGCAAGCGGATGCGCGTGTTCCTGGCTTTCTTGTCAAACACCGTCGCTGTCGCCGTGATGCCAGCAGTGGTGCGTGCGGCCAGATCCAGAACCCCAGCTGCCGGCTTGATGGCCACTCCAATCAGCCCTCTGCCCATGCCTTCGACAAAACCCGTGAGTCCGTTGTTGTACGCCCCCATCGCTGGCGCTGTAATAACACCCGACACGCCAGCGAGAATGCCCTGGCCGAGCTGCTTTGTTCCATAAAGAAGACCGGTACCAAAATGCGTCGGCACCTCCTGCCGATTGCGAGTGTTCCGCTCGTTGATGTACTTGCTGTCCATCGACAAAGCTGCGATCCCAGAGGACAGCGTGCCGGTGAACTTGCTCGCAGCGTTGAACGTGCCGTAGACCGAGTTCTTCACCAGACTCGCTGTGCCGCGTGAGAGCCCGAGCACGAACTCTTGGGGGGACTTGACCATTCCTGCAACCGGCTCGTAAAAAAAATCTTTGACGCCAGTGCCCAGGTTTGTCACGAGACCGATGGGGTTTCCGAGGATGTCTGCTGCGCCGACGAGTGCGTAGATCTGGAGAATGCCCTGGAACACGTAGTGTTGCTGGATCGTCGAGAACATGAACGCTCTCGTCGTGAACGAGTGGTAGATGTGGAGCGCGTTTAGGTTGAGCGACGCGCAGTCGATGTTGATGAGGTTCGACTTGAGGATCATGAACACCATGGGAAGTAGAATCGTCGCTTGGTCGTCGAAAAACGTCGCCTTGCTCAGGTTGTTTTGCTGGAACGTGATGTGGATCTTCATTGGATGGAGCTGTAGCGTTTCAATGTACATCCGCCGCTCGATCGGCGGGATCTTCGCAATGCTCGCATCTCCAGAGGAGGCATTTACTGAGTGGACCACCCCGTCGCTTACTGCTGCTGCTGATCCACGCCGCAGCGACGACGCATCGTATACAGTCCGGAGCTCAGCTTCCGTGTTGTTTTGCGGGTAGTAGCGCAGCACCACCTGCATGCAATCTGTGAACAGAGACGCCACCGAGATGATCAAGAAGTCGTCGATCTGAAGACGAGCAGGCTGGAGCATGACCGAGAAGTACTTTATGTACTCCACGTCGTCGCCGTAGCTCAGTCGGAAGATCGACATGTGGAGAAAACGCTCGTCGTCATCATCTTCTTTGGCGCGTTCACCATCGGCATTTGACCTATTACGCTCCTGCAATGTCGGTGGCGTCACCGGTCTCGACTGCTTGCGAGGTGAATCGATGAAGCTAACGGTCGAGAAGCTGTTGGATGGGACTGGAGTGAAGATGACCGGAAACACGGCATTCTCGAGCTGGTTGTCAAGCTGGATGGAGCCGATTTTGACTTCGCACTGGTCGTGCTCGTTCACCGTCTTTGCGTACGCCAGCTCGAGCTTTTCTGCAGACAACAGCAAAACCTCTTCGGGTTTGTTGTTCAGCACCGACAGCAGAACACTCGGCAGTGTGAGGTTAAGGTTCAGTTCGGATACGAATGTAGCTGCCCGCTGGATCACACTGCTCGACGATCCCGTGTGATCAGACACGGGCGGTGCGTTCTGTTTCCCCGTTAACTTGTCGCGTGGGAGCTCAGTGTCGTGGATGTGAATCGTCTTTGTGACGCCGTTGAGGTACCAATGCACGTACACATGAATCGCAGGTTTGGTCTTGGACGCTGGAATCTCGACTCGCTGGGCTTCACCGGGCTGGTCGAGCAAGATCTTGCTGTGCGCAGCGTCGGACGCGTACGATACAACGAGTACACGCTCAAGTGATTGCAAGAAATACGCTTCGTCCCAGCCGAAACAGATGTTCTCTCCCGACAGCAGGCGCTGGGTGACCCCGCGGTTGTACTCACCAGCTACCGTAGAGTGCTCTGACAGATCTCCGCTTCCACCCTCAAAGCACTGTTTGAAGTGGATCATCTCATTTACTGACGAATTGATGATGCGGTAGAGGGGGAATGGCGCCGTGTCTTCGCTTGTGAGCACGACGTACACTCGAACGGACGACTCCACTCGGATCTCCACGCGCAGAACATATACCTGGTTGGTGTACTTGTTGCTCATCTTCAGGGCTGTCTCACTCACTTCGTGCAGAGAAAACTTCCCGCTCCACCTCCAGCCTGCTACGTTCTTGTCGCCTCCGCTACCTCCTCCCTGAATCTTCAGCCGGATGCAAGAGTCCGATGGGATTATCGGTCGCAAGCACCAGTTGAACGACGTCGTCACACTTGGTTGCAGTGTCGCGTTGGTTTCAACCACCGCTGCTGCACTGGCAGCAGCAGAAGCATTAGGAGACAAATGAGTTTGCTTGTGCTCCTGTCCGTGATGCGAGCTTGGGACGACGTCGCACGCTGGCATGCACAGGATCTCGTGGTGTGTCCGATTCAGAATGAGATACCGCTCAACGAAAGTTACTTTTGTTGTGAACGAGTCGATCTGCTCCAGGATCACCACAAGATCGTACCAGAGCTTCTTGCCTTCGTCAAAGAGACGCAGAGAGCTGTTTGCTCCTCCTATTGCTGCATCGAGGCGAAAATGCTGAACTCCGGAATTCGGGATCGTGTTTCCCTCGAGTTGGATGTTCAGGAAGTTCGATTCAGAGCAGTAGAAAAACTCCATCTCTTCCTGGATCCTCGCACTTGAGTTCACGTTTGAAGAAGATGTCCCAGCAGATGGTCCACTTCCTTGACTTCCTTTGAACACCGTCGAACGCGCTGTGGGGCTCGCTGGAGTTGTCGTGGCGCCGTTAAGTGCATTCAGCTTTGAATGGATCATTTCGAGTTGAGGAGATCCACAGCATGTAGCTGCTTGCTTCTTGATAGTACTCGTCAGACTGAAGAATGCTTTCGCATTCGCCACCTTTGACTTCACCTTTGCGCGTGGCTCAAAGAGAAGAGGCAAAGGTGTGTCATTGTGGACCACAAAGCGCGGTTGGATGATCACCTTGCGCATCGCGTTAAGCTCTTGACTTGCGCTCACGAAGGCAACGTTGATTGTCGCTTGTCGGGCTCGGAAATCCGACAAGGTGCAGAGAACCTCACTTCCGTTCATGCTGCTATTTGTTGACGATGACGGCGACGAAGGAGTTGAAGACGACCCTGCTAAAGAAGATGGAGAGGCATTGCCGCCTGCACCACCACTTCGAGTGTCGTTGCTGGCATTGGACAGGTCAACGCTTGCTGATTGCGGGAACACGGTCGGCAGCAAGAACAGCTTGCTCCAGCTGAAGCCCGTCATTGAGACGGAGCAATACGTGCTTTCGTGCAAAGACGACGCAAGGAACTGCATGTTGCTGCGCGGTGGGATCTTCTCCGATGCGACGAGGTGGAAATACTCGCGGTCTTGAGCACCAGTGCGTCGAACCTTCTTGAACACAAAGACGACGACAAATAGAGCAACGCCACATTTATTCTCAAATGTGAGCGGCGGGAGCACGCGCATTTGCGAATATCGCAAGCTGCTTGCGTTCGAAGCTGTGAACATGCGGTTCCAGACACGAAAGAAGCTCCCGTTCGCTCTGCAAATCTGGCTCACGTGCAAAGGCTGGGAGCCGTCAAACATCCGCTGGCACTTGCAGTCAAAGTCGTCCAGAATGAGCGAACAGGACGCAAAGTGCTCGGTACAACCTTCTTTCTCGCTGATGAAAAGCTCATTGCTCCAGCGATGGTCTTTCACATCAGACGCATTGGTCGTGGCTGGCTTACCTGAGCTTCCAACCGCACTTGAGTTCGCAGAAGTGAGCTTGTGTGGCTTCACGAGGACTCGAACTGACGCAATGGCTTTGACAAGTGTGATTGGAATACCACATGCACCATGTGCTTCAATTGTCCCGATCTCTATGATGGATTTCCCGTCTTCCGCCAGGATCCCACAGTCGACAGCAATGTCCGTGTCATTGAACACGCGCACGAGCGACGACACCGTGAGGGTCCGGTACCCAAACACGGAGGAGATGTCAAACAGTGCAAGCAGCGCAAGAGGTTCTGTGGGAGAAGACTTCGCCGACGGTGCTAGTTTCGCTGAAGACGACACAATTGCAGGCGCTTTGCTTCGCGGGAGCACCGAGTACACGTATTTGCCCGCGCTGTGGATCCGCACGTCTGTCAGCGGATACCAGTCTTCATCTCCCCAACTGAAAGAGACAGTTTGATCGGCTGGAAGCGAGTGGAAGATTGCGGTGGACAGCTTGAGCGGAACTTTATGGCGAGGCAGCAACAGTTCGGGGACTCGCTTTTGCCTCGGAGCGTACGAAAAACCTCGAGATGTGTGTGACGCAGCGCCGTTGTCACTCACCCAGTACGAAATCTCCACTCCACAGTCATTCGCCAGGTAGAAGCCACATGAAATGACGCTCGCTCTCGACACCTGGATCGTTCGTGGGGCGCTCACGAGTTGCTCCATTTCCTTCATGATAGCGCAGAATGAATCTAGCAGACTTGGGGAGAGATTGACGCTGAGCGAGTGGATGTCGCTCCCACTCAGATCGATTGACGTAATTACCTTTCCAGCATGATCATTGACCAGAGTCACCACGAGCGCAAACGTCCAAGGTTCCATGACTGGTTCCCAGGATCCCAAGACCGTGTTGAATCCCCAAATACTCATCCCTTCGTCGTCTCGAAGCTCGCTTTCGTTGTCTTCTGAAAAGTGAAGAGTGATTTCCACCACGTTCGACGCCAAGTTTGAAGCTGGAACTGCTGGGCTTTCTTGACGTTCTTGAGGCGGTGGTGTTGTCTTTGATGGCGCTTCCAAGCGGATCTTGCACATTGCGCAGAAGGTGTACATTCGCGCGACGGGGGTAAAATATTCGCCAATTTCTCGCACGAATGTCACGCTTGCATCTTCCAAGATCATGTTCACGATGATCTCCGTCTTGAAAATACCCTTAGAGCTTACGCTGAGTGCATCTGGAGTATCCCTTGTCACTGGACTCACCTCCACGTCGGCCCTTCCACGATTCACCACAGCGCTTCTCTGGAAGTTCTTGTCTTCAAAATCAAAGTTCGCAATTTGGGAGATCATCAGCATGTCAAAGACGCACAGCACAGCGTGGAAGTGCGTCAGAGACGTAGAGATTTTCATCACGCCGTCACTCTTCAGAGTGTCGATCATGTCCATGTCAATCGCGAAGTCGTCACACAGAACGCGTCGGTAGTCGGCAAGCGATAGCAAGTCTTCACTCGACAGATTCGGCGAAGCAGTCGACACGCGGCGAAGGCTTGGAGAAATCAGTGAGCATGTCGGAGAGGGCGATGGAGATGGCGGAATCTCGGTTGATGATGACGTGTCCGATTCCGGTGGCCATTGCGCTGTGACCTCGAATGACATTTTCCGTCCAAAGAGCTGCACGTGCTGCAAACTCGCGTTCGAATCACTGTATCGGATCACAAAACACCCAGACAGGATCAGGTGAAGCGCGATATCCCCATCTTCTGCATCCTGTGCCATCGCTGTTGGTGCATTAGTTTTCCGACTTGAGCCGTCTGCATCGGGGTAGTACTTTGCAAGCATACAGTGTACTGTGCCAGTTGTCACAGACACATTTGATGGATTCGGTGGCGGAGGCGTGTAAAACTGAAGCTGCGACTTGCAAAACAGAAACGGTTCCGCTCGCGTTGCGAAGTGGATGATCGCCGGAGTCAATGCGCACGTTTCCACGTGAACTCGAATATCTTGTGGTATCGGAGTCGCGTTTGGATCTGCTGAAAGCTCGTGCTGATCGATCGTGATGTCAATACACTGGTCCGGAGTTCCGGCATCGGATGACGAGTACATTTCAGCACAGGGAGTCAGGATCTTCTCTGTCGTAACGCTTCCAGAGCTTTCTTCACTTGGCACTTGCTTCGAAACTAGATCAACATTCCACAGGGAAGCTTTCGAAGAGACCACTCGGTACTGGGCTCGCTGGGACGAATAGCCGTTGATGAGCATCTTCACATTCTTCAGCTTCACAAGCGCAATAGCCCGCTCTTCTGGACTCAAGGCTTTCTTTTCTTGATAGTCTGCAATGCTATTTGAGCAAAGCATTGTCAGACTGACGTCGCCAATGAGCACCTGGACATCCATGTCCATGTATTCATCCTCAGTGGCTGCGATGGATCTTGCGCGAGGTAGAATTTCACATTCTGCAAAGTTCTCGCTGAGGATGCCGCCAAACAACTCCAGCTGCTGCAGATCCAGTGCCAGATCGATTTCCTGGTTCGTCTCGATTTGCATAGCCTTCCTCTTCTCGTTAATTGGTGCTGATCCAGTCGAAGATTCGCCACGGGTGGCGGTTGTAGTGTCATTCTGCGTGCCATCACAGTCCCAATCAAGCGGTTGGTGCAGCGTCACTTTGACAAATCCGCACAGCTTTTCCATCTCTCTCGCAACTTCTTCAATGTCTTTGAATCCTTTCTTTCGCGTCACGGAGCTCTCTGTAGCCTCTTTTCTCTTCCGTCTCTTTTTTTTCTTCTCGTCTTCGACAATTGGTAGTGCCGCGTACTCGATGAACACCGCTTTGTGGGAGAACATCTTGGTCTTCGACGCAGCGATTTGCTGCTCTAATGCGAGTCGAACTGCTTTTGCCTTCGCTGACGCTACCGCTTCATCAACCGACCCAATCGCATCGGTGTGGGCACGAAGGTCCGAGTCGATCATACATGTGGAGATGTGTACGTTGTCGACCTGGATCCGTAGCTGTTCCATGCGAGGGCACTCTGGGTGCGGTCTGGACTTGATCAACACTTGCTTGATATCCATATCCATTCGCTCGGGTTTCCTTTGCCTCATGAATGGGTTACCAATTGCTCCTCTTGGAAGAAGAAATCTGATCTTTGTGAGGTCTGCATCGACTTTCGTCCGCTCGTCCAGTGAAATCACCCCAGTAGGCAGTGTTTGCACGCTCACCCAATTGAAGAAGCTGATGAGTTGGTTTTGCAGATAGTCTCCGAAGACGTCGAAATGAGAGCTCACATAATTCAGCTCAATGTCAGAGCCACGAATGTTGACGTAAGTGGCAGCGCCAGTCCGATGGGTCAACACGCCATACCCAGCACTCTCGACGACGACAGTGAGGGGCTCGCTCACACTCAGCAGTTGGCAGACGTCTTCACTGGCGCCTGACGCAGTCTCACTTTCACTGCTCGATCTGCAACCACCAATCTCGGATACCAATCGAGACGACTCCAAGACGAGACCACCCTTCGCGTGAAGCTTGACGACAACGTACGGAGTTTTCAGAGTCGTGATGTCGCCAAATAGACCTTTCCCACATAGCTTGAGCGTGAAATGGTTTGACTGCGTGTAGTGCGGACGGCAGTAAATAAACCAGCGCTCAATCTGCAGCTCGAGACCAAACGGTCCGGGAGGGTCGATCTGAGCTGCTAGAGCTTTCAAATTGGCACCCGCTGCCTTCGCGTACTGATGCTCGTCGCTCTCCGACTTGTTCTCAGTAGCTTCGCTGCGTGATGGTCCACTGGAAGAGCGGCTTGAGGATCGACTCGAGGTCGCACTGCGACTGCTGATCGACGAGTTGCCGAGAAGATACGAGCGAAACAGCGCAACCAGCAGATCTTGATCCCAGTAGAGCACGACTCGTTGAGTCTTGATCTTGCCTTTGAACGGATTTGCACTACAAAGCACGAAACTTGCTTTCGGTCCAACTTCCAGCAACTTGCTCGTGGGAGCTCCTGTCTTTGGATCGTAAACTGGATCTGGCTCACTGAACTGCTCACACTCAGCCTGAGGTTCACCGACGCTGGATTTGGCAATTTCTTCGTTCACTTTCGCCATCTCCTCGGCAGTGCTGACCTTCTCTTTCTTCCCGTCTTTTTGAATGCTCTTCACGCGCTTGAAAACCGCAAGCGAGAGTATGTCGACAGCAGCGGCTTGCGCAGAAGAAGAAAACTTTGCCTCGACGTTCACCTCCTTGATGTCTAGTACCAGATCAATGGCCAGATCTTCGCTGAGTGCTTGACCGGGCTGCTTGTCGCCTCGAATCGAATCGTCATAAGCTGCGTCTTCACCTTCAAGCACGATCAAAATCTGCGGGATCATGACGCAGAGTCCGAACCGCTCGTCTTCATCGTCAAACTCCTTGATCACAAATGAGCTCGTGCTTCGGTGGAGCATTTTGCTCGGCGCTTCATTTGAACCGGAAGTCTCTTTCGAAACGCTCTTGGAGGCACTTGATGAGCATGCGTCGTCTTCCATTTCTGAACTCCCCCAGGACGCTGATGCTTGAAGCACTTGATGGTATTGCGCACTGGATAGCGTGAAGTAAATCGGTGGTGCAGTGCACTTCATCAACCACTTTGACGGTCGATTCTGTGCAATGACTTTTTCTCCATGAAACACGAGACGCGTTTTCCTCAAGATCGTCGAGTACTTCCGATGAGTGAGATCGTAATCGCTCTGCTTGACTTTCATTGCTGCTTGACTTGACATTTTTCGGACATCTTTCAGACCACCTTGGTGGCGCAGCAGCTTCGGCTCATGGGGCTCAGATGGTGGATCATTGACCGACCCCAGCTCGTGCGCGCTCACTTCATCGTAAAAGAGGATCGCGACACCTTCGACTGCAAACACAAACGTATCTAGCAGGTTTCCACTCTTGAATTCCAGGTTGATCGATCGTGCTTGCAAAATCGGCGACGTATCAGTCGTTAGCACAAGGACATCCACCTCTGGGAGTCGAATGCTGAACTCAACCGTGCGAGCTGGTGCCACTGAAGATGCCCCTTGACCTTGTATTCCTGATCCACCGCTCGACGTTAGTGGCGCACTTGGCCCAGCAAACACAGCGTTGTTCAGCCATTCAGATGAGTACGCAAGAGCATCCTCTGCGTTCTCTATCAGCGCTGGAGAGACATCGACTTGAGCGACAAAGTACGTCTGAAGCTTCGCCGCGACGGACAAGTTGTGGATGTATCGGAAAGGCTCAAAGCTGCAATCGAGCTTGAACTTCGTCTCAGAGGATTCGATTTTGAGATCCAAGAAATGCTGCGGCGTCGGCACAGCGAGCGCTTTGGCGGTCTCTCCATTCGCCATCAATTGACTTGCTGCACCAATCACTGGAGATCTTGACGCCAGTGAGTAGAATAACGGCTGGGACAGCCGTTTTCCTGTGATTGGGTCGCCAACCTGGCTGAAATCAACCATCTGGATAGATTTGATGGTTGACGATATGGAGCTGGAGCCGTTTCGCTGGAAAATAGCGAACACAAATTGCTGCAGCTCGAACTGTAGGAATTCGCGTGTTGACCCAGTTGTCGATGCGCTATCATAGATGTGATGCTCGATCAGCGAAATCTGGATGCTTGAGATCGCCACATCGACCGCGAACAGAATGGCTTGTGAGTTCTTGAGCTCGAGCTCCTTTGCAGCCAACGCTTTCGATGATGTATGCATTTGCTCGCTGATCGTTGTGTAAAGCACCTGCTTCTCAAACGGGTCGAGTGAGCGAAGGCCGTCCGCCTCCTGGCTTTGAGACCGCGAATTCCAGCGCGCTTTCCAGTTTGATAGCTTCTTCACCGAGTCGTTGCGAGTTTCCTCCAGTTCCAGCTCTTGTGTGGCGCATACTCGAAAAAATACGATGGAATCGACATCCAGAATGTCCTCGAGCTCGTTGAGTCGGCATCGCTCAGCTATCACCCCCTCGATGGGTGACTTCTTTGCAGCAGCACGAAGCAGTCTCTTGCGCAGTCGAATGTACTCTTTCTGGCTCTTCCACAGCAACCCAAAGAGCTTCCAGTCGCATGGCGGCTTTGATTTGCTATACCGTGTCAACGCTGAAGATGCAGCACCAGACGACAAACTCGATGCTTTCCTGGACGACAACGAGTACATCACTTGGACACCAAAGAACGCGTATTGCCACCACTTTTTCGCGTTTCGTTTCACAGGGACAGTGGGTCGCTTTCTCCGGCAATGGATTCGCTTCAGGTACAGCTCGTGCGTGGAGACGTAGTTGATCACACTGATGAGGTCGTTGCACTGATCTGGGGTCACGGACGCATTGATCGAGCCAATATCACCAACAAACTGGAACTTGGGGATCGAAAACGCCGTCGTTTCGTCATGGTTTACAGTCATCTTGATGCTTGTGTTGAACGGGTGGACAATGTACGACGATGCGAGTGGCTCGCGCCGCCGCACGGAGATCAGATCCTGTACCTTTGACGTGTCGTCGCAATAGAAACCAGCGAGGTTCATCTCCATGATCTTGTGCACGAACGGTGTGTGCGACTGCGATCGATCGACAAACGTCACGTGTCCATTTGCGTTCGTCGTGCTGACAGTAATGGAGTCGATCGTGATCCCGAGCGCGAGCGGGTTCTTCGTGAGCAGCTGGGTCGTGTCTTCGTACCGAATGTGGATCTTCGCGAACTCAAATGACACGTTGTCCATAATGTTGTGCAGGATCTTCTCGCGGTACCCCCAGGACGCAGTCGTGTCACCACCGAAGCTGTCGCCCGATGGCACGTCCTCGGTTCGGTTCTTCTCCAGCAGCTCGCGCACGCGCACTTCCTGCTGCTTGGCCCAGCGAATGCGAAGCGCGTACGAATCCTCCTCGACTTTCTCGTCCTTTCTGCCTGCTGCTGATGCTGTCTGCGTGTTCTTCTTCTTCTGTTGCTGCAGTTCCTCTTCATGCGCAGGCACGACGAGCAAGTAGAGATCTTCAACGCGGATCGTCACGGCTTCTTTCGTAAGGCGCTTCCAGGGCACTTTCATCGTCAGCCGTCCGATCGTGCCGGCCTTGACGGTCAGCGGCAGCTGAAACTTGTCAAGCGACGACGTCTTGAGCTTGAGCTCGCAGAGCTCCACCTTGCCGCTGAAGAGCGCGACCTTCATCTTCTCCGAGTCGAGGCCGTCGACCCATTCCGAGAAGTACTCGACCAGGATCGATTCGACGAGCTTCTCAAACATGGCGGCGCTCTACTCGTGAATGAACGGACAGACACAGCACGGGACCGTGTACGTCCCCCTCACGCCGTGACGAATGGATCTGAAATGGCATTCAAGCAGGAGACGAGTGCGCGCTTGCTTTTGCGGCCATGGCGGATGATGACTCTTGGCGGCGAATGCGGGCTTTCCGTTGAGGACAACACACGAAACCACTTCCTGTGAAATAGCATACAGCTTACAGTACTTGCTTTGTGAATTACTGAAATATGTGACGAAGTATGCTTGAGAACTACAAATTAACCTCTGCAAATCGATAAGTAGTAACACTTCATACTCAACTTGGCCACATTTGATAGTCCGAGTCGGGTGCAACGCGGGTTATTGCACTTTGAAAGGAAACCATGGGCAAATGGCGCACCAAGCGCAAGAACGAGCAGAAGCGCAGGAAGCGGCGCGTGTTCGCGGCCGTGCACGCCGAGCTACGGGCGGGCGTGAGTATTGTATCACTGTGTGAGTATTGCGTATATATATCTAGTGACCATTTGGTAGTTATGTGGCTGATGTGGCGTTGATTCTGCGTGCAGGACGATGCACCATGGACCCCAGAGGCGGAGGAAGCTGAGTGCATGCGCAACGAAGAAGAGCGGCAGCGCGTGCACGAGCTGTGGCGCGTTGCTGTCGACAAGTCGAACGCTGCGTTCCAGAAGCAGAGGCATATCCTGGAAGAACGCCAGCGACTGATCCTCGCGATCCGCCAGGTAAGGAGGTGGCAGTGGAGACAATGGCCATTGCCAAGTGCATGACAATGAATGGCTCACTGTATATAAACTATCGATACATTGCTGTGTGCGAATCCTTCGCAAATGGAGCAGGCAGCGCTAGAGGAAGAAGTCGAAGGTCTGCACCTGCGCCGCCAGCAGGAGCAACGCACTGGGTCGCGCCATCTTGCTTCTGCGGTTCTCGAGGCTTTTTCTTGTGAAGCCGCCTCCGCTTGCTTGGACTCGCGTGCTGGTCTTTGATGGAGAATAGTAAAATTTTCGTTTTTCCTGAAACTCATTAATCATTTGAAAAACCTTACATTTTCATACAAAAAATGATAAAAAAGTGGCGAAAGTATGGCTTGTCCTTTTGTGTGGAGATCGCTATTGTAAGGACACGCCATACTTTCGCCACTTTTTTACTACCTCTGGTCCACATTAATGTGGCCACAAAACAAACTCACCAACAGTTTTCCTGTTTCTGCGAGCGAGAATCCAATTTTTGGGGAACGGAAACACCAGAGATGCGTCTTTTCGTTCGCGTCGATACCACAATTTATTCGGTTGTGCTTCCTGAGCTATGGATGAAGCAAGACAGCAAAAAAACAAGAACCATTTTCATTCTGCTGGATGAATGCCTTCCGGGTGTTCAATTTGCAAAAGAAGTACAGCTACTCCAAAAAGTCACGGTCGATCGACAAAATTCAGTTCAAATGTTTTTTGTGGTGGGATTGTGGTGCGAGTTTTCACTCTTTTGGCGCGAAACTTGGACAAAGAGATTCACAAGGAATCTTACTTTTCTCTTAAGGTTCGCTCAAGCTTGAAGTTGCGTTGTATTCCGTCAATCAGCGCGAGAAAATAGTATGCAGAAGTACCGTTGTTTAAAAAATGACGGTCGATTATTTAC
>JAASGT010000679.1:0-18716 GCA_023334315.1 Globisporangium alternatum
ATGGATCGAGACGTGAACGCTGTTCGCAACATCTATCTCAGGTGCTCTTAGAGTATCGACCCAAAATAGGTCGCTCACTTGTCATGTTGGTACTTTGGTATCTCATGGTAACTTGGCGATCTTCTGAGGCGAAAGAGGCAGATCTTCGTAAAAACAGAGCCCCATTGTTACGTGACGTGGCTTTCATTTGTATAAATGTCTGATATGTTCGACTGCCCATTGTTTTTCACTGCGCTGCGATGGCAAGAGCCTCACTCCTCTATCCAATGAATGGCTGACGGGTATGCGATCGTCAATATTGATAACTTGTCTTGCTTTCGTTCGTGGTTCCTCAAAAGAGACCAAAATGTGAAAAAACACTGCGGACACCTTTTTTTGTTTTTTTCGAAAAGCTATTTTTGGTCTTGGAAGGGAGGACTCGGGTTGGACCTTCCGGGCCTTGAGGACCAGCCACGTCCTGCCTTATCTTGTTTTAGCATCTTGTCAAACGTGTTTTATGCAATGAATTAAGCGTGCAGCTTTGCTTGATTGACGTTGAAATCGCACTTTATCGAAGCCACCAAGTGCAGAATTAGCACGCAGAGGGACAAATTTACTGGCGGAAGGTCGTCCTGCTTTCGCAAAGCAGCTGGGCTTCGTGGCGCTTCTTTTTCCATTTTCCTCGCAAGAGTGGCGTTGCGTGTCCTCCTCCCCTCTCGCTCTCCACACAAGCCGTCCACACATCCCAAGCCATGCACGCAAAAGCAATCCCCAAGAGCCAAAAGCGAAGCAGCCAACCGACCGCCGCTTCCTCCTCCGGTCTCGCACGACGCCCCAGTCCAACGCCCTCGACCGCAACCGCCGCCTTTTCACGGTCGCGTGCCTTCCTTCTCCTTCCTGCCTGCTCACTCTCTCACGACCGCGACGTGTGTGTGTGCGCGTCCCAACGAACAACAAAACACCCATACGCGCGAGCCACTGTAACACAATCAAAACAAGCAGGCGACGCCACGACCATACTTGCGCGCCAACAACAAAAGCATCAGCTGCGTAGCCACTGGCGGCCATGGCGACCTCGACGATCGTGAAGACGGGCGCGCCCATCGCCGCCGTGACGTTCTGCCGCCTCGAGTGCGACCACAAGGAGCTCTTCCAGGCCGAGTACAAGCGGTGCGTACGCATGTGTGCTTGTATATCACTTGTTCTTGTGTGTTCTGTGCTTACTCAATGTTGTTCTGCTTGTTGACTTGTTTCACAGGAGCAACCGCACAAAGGGCCTCAAGATTCTACGGTACGCCACCTCACTTGTTTATTTCTTGCGTTTGCTGCTTGTTGATCTTTTACAGGCAAACTCACTTGCACTTGCGTGTTGACTTGCGCAGGTGCTTCCCACACTGCTGTCCGAACCACATGGACCGCAGCTACTGCGGTAGCTCGCTGCACGTGCTCGTCCACACCACGACGCCTGTCCATCCGCCGTCCGCAGATCCCAGCAACGCGGCCGGCCTGGGCGACCTCGCGGTCTTTGCGCGCTTCGAGTCTGCGTCCGATCCCGGAATGGAGCCGGGCGAGTGCCTCTCATTCGACGGCGTCGCGGCAGCCACGCAGAGCGAGGAGAACCCTGAGGGCCAGTGGATCCCAGGCGTGCGCGAGCGGCCGTCCGCACTCGCGTCCTCGGTCAAGCAAGTCGGCCAGATTCCCGCCGAGGTACTGTACTGCACACTTGCTTGCTTGCTTGTTTGAGCCGCACAACTTGTGTGTGTGGTATACTTGTTGCAGTATACACGCATGTTGGACTAAACCTCGTGTGCCTTGTTCTGTCTACCTCTAGAACGCGCTCGTGTTCCAGCTCAATGGCAAGATCTACTCGCGGTGGTACTATGACTGGGAGAGCGGCGCGAACAAGGCGCAGCGGCTCATGAAGCACGTGCTCAAGGCGTACGTGTTCGAGAAGTGCGCCGTGGACTCGAAGGGCAACCTCGTGACGTCGCTGGCCGGCAGCAAGAACCCCGCGACGCAGTCGCACCTCTACCGAGTCGCGGCCGTGATCGTCTCGCCCGAGTTCACGGTCATCTCGTACCGGCGCGCGCCCACGGAGACGCTCACGCTCAAGGGCGACGCGCAACAGATTTCATACTACGGGACGCCGCAGCGACTGCCGTCGCCCACGGGCTCGGAGCGCCACAAGCGCGCGCTCGGGGATGTGACGATCAAGGAAGACCTGAGTTACCAGTGGGGCGGCGACCACGCGTCGTCTCACCATCACTTTGACGACGTGGACCCACGCACGATGAAGCGCCGGCGGCCAACAGACTCGTTCGTGCGGCCCGTGAGTTCTTCTACGTTAGGCTCAGTAACGACGCCGTCGCTCGTGCGCGGCCTTGGCATGTTTGAGGACAAGGTCATGTGGGAGCACGTGAACGCGAGCGCCGTGACGATGAGTAAGAACCTGGCGCTGCTCTTGTGCTTTGCGCAGTGGACGCCGCTGTCCACGTACGCGCCGTTCGTGGACGAGCTCGTGCACATCACGCACCGGCAGCTGCTCGAGCCGCTGGCGCCAACGAACAACCAGGTCGGCAAGATCAACTGCTTCTCGCGCGTGCTGCTGGAGCAGGCCGAGTGGGCGTCCGCGCCGAAAACCACCAAGGCCGTGCTGCCCTACGAGCTCGAGGCGCTGCTGCGCGTGGTGGTGCAGGCCACACTCTGGTTCTTCTCGGACGAAACGCGCCAGGGCTTCCGCGTCTTCTTTGCGCAGCATGCGAACAACATATTGGACAAGCACGCGTTGCGCGCGAGCTTCCTCGCGTTCGTGCGCGAGACCGAGGAGCGCCTGAACCACCACGTGTTCGCGATGACGCCGCTCAAGAGCCTCGCGAACGTGGCCGAGGAGATCATCGCGGCCGTGTACTCATACGAGACGTTCCACGGGAAGCGGCCGCGCGTGCGCCAGATCCTTGGCAGCCACGGCTTTGTCGGCTGGAACGCGTTCGTGGCTCAGATCCGCGACTCGTACATCGCGGCGTCGCTGAGTCGGAAACACAAAAGTAGTGGACACGTGGGCTTTGCGTCTAACCCACCGACGGCCGCGTCCACATTTCTGCAGACCTGCGTGGCGCGGAACGTGTTTGAGCACGGCTGGAACGGCGAGTGGCTGTTGGACACGGAGGAGGCCGTGTGGAAACAGCAGGACCCAGCTGTCGAGAGCACGATATCTTTGTTTACGATCTTCGACCTCATCTCTCAGATCGGCCGTCTGGAGATCGGACTGGGCGTCCAGGAGCGCACGCTGCGGGTGCGGTCGAGCAACTCGATGACCCCGGGGACAGACGCCATGAGCTTGGTTTTGGACGGCCGCGAGCGCATCTTTCGCCTGTTCCCTAACGGCATGTCGTCGTCCGTGAACGACGGGTCCACGGGCGACTACATTGGCAGCATCCATATGGAGGGCAAGGAGCGGCTCGTAGTGTATCTGGAGCTCTTCCGCTGGGCCGTGAACTCGAACGACCGGTCCCACCACGTGCGCATGCGCATCGAGTGCTGGCGCAACCACCGCCTGTATGTGAACGGTGAGATGTTGCAGACCGTGTCGGCGTCGTCCTTCGCCGAGGAGGAGCGGCCGTACCTGAGTGAGATGAAACTGCGAGCGAAGCGTAAGTCCGTGAGCAAGGCGCACGCGAGACAGTACCACGCGGCGGTGTCTCCAGGTCCAAGCGCAGCGGCGTTCCCGCCGGCATGGAAAGCGCTGGGAAGGTTTCGACTGAGCTACCACCGGCTCGGTTAGGTTAGGTTCGATCGTAGTTGGGTGAGATGTAGGAAATTAGTAGGATACACCACTAGCAAGCCGCGGATGTCTTCTCGAGTGTGTAGTGGAATAGG
Source organism: Globisporangium alternatum (assembly GCA_023334315.1). Lineage (NCBI taxonomy): Eukaryota > Oomycota > Peronosporomycetes > Pythiales > Pythiaceae > Globisporangium > Globisporangium alternatum. Next base: position 3,856 of record JAASGT010000679.1, read on the forward strand.
AGGTGGTGAACCTGTGTTGCCAACAAGAAACTGGTTCGGAAGGGACTAACTGGTTGTAAATCAATGAGGGAAGTGCCAGTGAGGTCTGTTATCATTTGCTTCCTCCCCACTTGCTGATCTTCTCTGTGAAAGAGGGAGCCAGCGAGCGAGTCGGCGACCAGCAGTTGATGCTGAATCGACATGAGGAGCGGTGGTGGGAGGCTGAGCGCATTCCTGCCTCACTTGAGGCTGCTAGTCATCAGAGTGAGTCACGTCTTGCTTGCTAAGCCCGACGTTCATTCGTACGGTATTGTCTGTGGTGTCCACATGGAACGAACAATCTGCTCACGTGTGTCCACCTCTTGTCCACTGCCGTGTGGATGATCCCAACAATTTCGGTATTCGCGACTGAACTCTGTCGCCATCTTGAGTCGAAGGCAGGAAAGACACACTGCGGCTGCGATTGCAAGGCTGCGGAAGCTCTGTACGCGGCTGCAGGTCTTCGTTTTGCGACTTCAGGTGCTGGCCGCAAAGGCGAAGCTGGCGAGCGAGTTGCCTCACGACTGCTGACTACGTGCGCGTCTTCGTAATGTCGTTTTTCTCACCACTGGAACCAGTTTTTCTCGGTCCTAGAGCCATCCCGTGCAACACTCCCAGCTGCCCATGACCTTCTCCTAGCTGCTCGTCGCACCCCACGAACACCAGCCAGCTTCTCCACGAATGCGTTCGTGGCGCTTGCTCTGTTTTGGAAATTGGCTCCTCATCGGACAGACACCTATCCAACTCGCCTGGGCTCACGAGGTTGTCGATCATTTTCGGTGTTGTTGCATGACCACTGGCACGATCTTCACTTTAGACGCTCCGACGTAAGCGCTTGTGGATCACAGGCGCGATGGGAAAAGGCTTGCGCCACCACCGCTTGCTGATTGCAATGCACTTCTTCTCACCGCCTGGAAAGCAACTCGAAGGTCGTGACGCTTCAGCCATTACTTTTCTCGGATCGGAGGCGAGAAAACTGCATTCTCGAGGTATTAGTGAGTGATAGCTCACGACCGAGTCGCAAGCAGTATCGACGCTAAGACTTGAATTCTGGACCTCCACGGAGCTTTCTGTTCGGTGTCGTTGTTCTTGGTGTTCGATGTGGTGTTGGTGCAGATACAGGTGCTGTTTGAATGGAACGACAGAGCTCAGTCTTTCCATCATGTTGTTCTCGATGACCTTCGTTTCGCGAGTTGTTGAATGCACGAGCGCCGACGCAGTCATTAGCTAGTTCCTTCCCTCTCATTCCGAAGGAGCATCTCCATCTGTGACCGGAGAGTCGCCTTCTATTTCACCACAGAGCGAGCGATGCGCTGAAGCGGTCGCTGAGCCTCCGATTCGTCACCTCGGCACGATCGGATCGACGCGCAGCGCGCATTCTCAAGCACAGTTGTTTGGCAAACGATTCGCGACGCAGTCACTTTAGTTTGAGTCGTGGCGAATGGACCACAGCCTGATGGATGACCATGGTCGAGTCTCTCACATAGCTATTGAGATCTGCAGCACTGGCGCAACTGACTGGCGATGGAGCTCACGGCGCAGCAACTTTCTCCAGTCGGTCAGTCTTCACGCAACAGAAAACGTTGGATGGCTCGACGGAAGCAGCCACGCTTTCGTTAAATGGTGTGCGCGGGGAGCTTGGAGAGCTTGGACCGTGACATCAATTGATCGACTTGACAGACTGCCGTCATCGCCAGCGAAATCTCGCGTGGCACTCTCCAGCAGCACCAATTTGAAGTCGCTGCGCAGCTGTAGCGCCCTGCATCGTAGAGCGCCGATCACTGACTGACGAGCAGATGGCGGTGGGTGTTGTTCGTAGCGGCGCGACACAAGATCTCGGGACGCACAATCGCTTCAGCCTCTGGCAGGCGCGTTGCACTGGTTCTTACTCGCCTCAATCTGCGCGAGGTGTCTCGTATTGCAACCACGCCCTCTCTCGCTTGAGCTGCTCGCTTGCTACACTCTGCGTCGAAAAGAGCCCCGCTGCAAATCCAACTGCACAAGCAGCCACTCTGGTCAGCGACGAACGGCGGCGAACGTATCAGCTGCGACCACCATAAGGTACGTATCGACGTCTGCTTGAACTTGGTCGTTGGCGCATTCATCTAGGTGTACGTGCTCCAACGAGCGGCGCACCATGGACGACCGCCCGCATGTAGCCGGATTGCGTTCGTGATTGGTTTCAGAGGGCTGCGTCTTCTGTGTGGCAAGCACGTTGCTCGCCAGACATGCGTCGTTCTTGAGGCTCGTCGTCTACCACTGTTGTGCTATTCTTCGCCGAGGTTGAGTCGCTTCTCGGTCGATCGGACCATCAAGCTGCAGCCCACTGCCGTGTGAGAGCTCCACTCGCTCGCTTCGGCGGCCGACGCGTTCTGGGATTGAAGTGAACAAGTTTATAGTCGGATTGTAATTTACCACCAGGATGTGGCTGCTTCGAGTGTTAACTCATTAGTTGCAAGTACTCGCACGTTTGGGACTTTCAGGACACTGGGCATCGAGGGCCTGCCATTGTTGTGCAGCATGGACTCGCAGCCACAATGTGATAGAGGAGCATCGGGTGGCGTCCCTGACTTCTCTCTTCTCTCGTTCACTCGCTTGTTGGACGAGGTCTAGGACAGCGAATGACTGCAGCTTCAAGATGTAAACTACATTCTCAGGCGTCATATAACCTATTGACAGTGTCACAAGCACCCATATGTCACTATTTGAATACTGAAGCGGGGAGTGACATCGCTTCCATCAATGCATGCCAATCACAAACAGAAACAGAAGCGTCACGATGGAGCTGGTGATCGGGTGTGTGGGTAAGCCGAGCGCGGGCAAGTCGACGTTCTTCAACGCCGTGACGGACGGCAAGGCCAAGACGGGCAACTTCCCGTTCACGACCATCGAGCCTAATGAGGGCATCACCTACTACATGACCACGTGTCCGTGCGCCGCCAAAGGCAAGAGCGCTGTGTGCCAGCCGCGCTACGGCAAGTGCGACCAGGGCGTGCGCCACGTGCCGGTCAAGCTGCTGGACGTCGCGGGGCTCATCCCAGGAGCCTCAGAGGGAGCAGGCCTGGGCAACAAGTTCCTCGACGACCTGCGGCACGCGCACGTGCTCATGCACATCATTGACGTCTCGGGACGCACGAACGAGAAGGGCGAGGAGACCGAGGGGTACGACCCGATCAACGATGCCGACTGGCTCAGCGCCGAGATCCACAGCTGGATCTTCAACAACCTCTGGAAGCGCTGGGGCTCCATCGCGCGGCGCCACCAGGCGACCAAGAGTAGCCTCCTGAGCACGTTCGTGGGCCAGCTCTCGGGCTACGGCGCCACGCCGTCGCTCATCGGCACGATGCTCGACAAGATGGGTGTGAAGGACCCGTTCGACCTGACCACGTGGGGCGAGCCGGAGGTGCACGCGCTCGTGGACGCGTTCCTGGCCATGCGCTTCCCGACGATCCTCGTGCTCAACAAGGCGGACCAGGGCGAGAACACGGACAAGAACATCGAGAAGGTGGCCGAGAAATACGGCAGCGACCGGTGCTTCGTGTCCAGCGCGGCGGCCGAGTGTTTCCTCAAGGCGGCCGCGAAGCAGCAGTTCATCCGGTACGAACCAGGCTCCATGTTCTACTCGACGCTGGCTGATGGCGACGAGTACGCTGACGAGACGTCCAAGGCGCTGCCGCCGCTCAAACCTGTGGACAAGAAGCTCACGAAGCGCCTCGAGCGTATCTCGGACATGGTGCTCTTCCGCTACGGCAGCACGGGTGTGCGCGCCGCGATCAACGCGGCCGTGGAGCTCAGCAACTCGGTGGTTGCGTACCCGGTCAAGTCGCTCAAGAACTTCTCGACGGACGCGAACGGCAAGGGCGTCTTTGGCGACGCCGTGATGGTGCGGCGCGGCACGACCGTGCGCGAGCTGGCGTTCCGCGTCTCGCAGTTCATCGGCGCGAACTTCGCCTACGCCGAGGGCGAGGACGGGCGGCGCCTCGCAGAGGACGAGCCCATCGTGAACAACAACCTGATCGTCAAGTTCACGACCACGGTCGTGCCGAGTGCGACGGGGAGTGCATCCAGTGGCGGTGGCAATGATAAAAAGGCGGTCTCGCGGGTGGCCAAGCCCAAGGCCGATGAAGGTGACGAGTAGATAGAGAGCATGGTAATAAATGACGAGAAATGAACGCATGTTCCGAAATGGGTGGTGGGGATCGGTTGGAGCAAAACTGGGAAGTCATCTTGCACTCTCATTATTAACAAGGCAAGTGCGAAAATAAGTGGAATGTGGTCGAGGAGTAGTTAGGAGAGCAGGAAACACACAGCACACGGACAGGCATGACATCACTTTGTCAGTCTGTCTCTGTGTGCGTACGAGCGTCCACAGCATGGCCTCCTAACTGCGGCCGCGGACGTCGTCGTCGTTGCAAACAAATCTTGCTTACGAGCACGTTGTCTTAGCGCGGGGCGGCGCCGTGGACGGCAACACGCCGCTGGACTGCGCGACGACGCCAAAGGCGCCCGTGACGAACATGCGGCCGCCGCCGAATGCCAGCGCGCTGAGCTGCTGCGAGCTCTTGAGCACGCCAATGAGCGTGCCGCCGGGCGAGAGCACGTACACGCCCTTGTGCACCGCCACGTAAATGTTGCCATCCTCGTCGACCTTGATGCCATCGGCGTAGCCCTCGTCGGTCTCGAGCTCCGGGTACGCCGTGAAGTTAAAGAGCATGCTCGAATTGGCCACGGAGCCGTCGTTCTTGAGCGCGAACTGCTTCACATACGAGTTGCCCTTGCGCGAGTTCGTCACGTACATGATGTCCTGCTTGGGCGAGAACGCAATCTTGTTCGGCCTGTCCATGAAACAGTCCACAAGCGTCACAGGCTCCGAGCCGTTCTCGCCGTTGCGCAGCAGGTACACGCCGTTGAACGGGATCTCGCGCAGTGGCGACTTGTCGAGGATGTCGCCCTCCAGGTCGGACGCCTGCGTGGCGAGGCCGAATGGACTGTCACTGAAGTACAGGTGACCCTTCTGCGAATACTCGGCGTACGACGGGCTGTTGAACTTCTTGCCGCGGTACGTGCGGATCGCGTCCACGACGCGGCCCTGGCACGTCGTACCGATGTCCTTGTACGAGAGCACGCCGAGCGAGCGACCGCCCGTGCGTGCGACCACGATCTGGTTCGAGCCGGGGCTCACGGTCAGTCCGCCGCAGCCCTTGTAGTAGACCTTGTCACAACCCTCGGGGTGGTTCTGGAGCGAGCAGCCCGACTGGTACGCCGTGACCTTGACGGTAACCTCCTTGGCCGTACACAGGTTGGCGTCGAGCACGTAGGTCGACGACGACGTGGTCGTGTTGACCGTTGCGCTGTTGGAATCTGCCGACGCGCTCCACTTCCAGATGGCGTTGCCCCCGATATCGCAGAAGAGTACGTCGACCTTCGAGACCGTGGTGTTGGCGAGACGACGGCCGATCGTCGTCGGTGCGTCCGCAGGTTCGAGCACGGTTGGCGCCTGGTACTGGTTGGCCGCGTCCGCCGAGCTGCCGCCCTGCGACGACTGCACGATCGTCTCGATGTTCTTGGTGTTGTCGCGCAGCACGGCCACGTTGGACGCCAGCGTCGTGTCGTAGATCTGGCTCAGGAACGACAGGCTGTCCGCGACCTCGTGCGAGTCCGACTGGGACTTGACCGAGAGCTGCGACGAGCCGGTGGCGCCCGTTGATGGGGTGGTGCCGGTGCCGGTGCCGGTCGATGGTGTCGTGCTGGTGCCAGTGGATGGTGCCGTGCTCGTGCCAGTGGATGGGGAGGTGCTCGTGCCCGTCGATGGGGAGGTGCTCGTGCCCGTCGATGGGGAGGTGCTGGTACCTGGCGCCGCAGTGGTGACCGTCGTGGTGCCGTCCGCCTTGGTCACAGTGGTGGTGCCGTCAGTCTTGGTCACCGTGGTCGATCCGTCAGACTTCTTGGTCGTGGTCGTGCCGTCCTTGGCGACCGTGACCACCGTGCCGTCCGAGGTCGACGTCGTGGTCGTGCCGTCCGTCGCCTTGGTCACAGTCGTGCCGTCCGTCTTGGTCGAGATGCTCGATCCATCCACCTTGGTCGTGGTCGTCGAGCCGTCCTGGGTCGTCGTCACGGTCGTGCCATCCGCCTTCTTCGTAGTGGTCGATCCGTCCTTGGTCGTGATCACCGTGGTGCCGTCGGTCTTGACCGTGGTCATCGTGCCGTCCGTCTCGGTCGTGACGCTCGTGCCGTCCGCCTGCGTGGTCGTGACCGAGCCGTCAGACTTGGTCGTCGTCGTCGTGCCGTCCGCGTTCTTCGTCGTAGAAACAACCGTGGCCGAGGCCTTCGCGGCCGCGCGCTGGGCCTTGGCCTTCGCCAGGATCTTCGGGAACACCTTCTTGTAGAACGTGTTGAACTGGTTCTCCGATGTAGAGCCCCACGTGGCCGCGAGCTCCGGGTCCACCTTCTTGTACAGGTTGAAGAGCGCACGCGCCTGCTTCTGGAGCGTGGCCTCGTCGTCGGCCTCGGCGGCCTCGTCCACCATCGCACTCAGGCGGCGCACGAAGAGCTCCTCGATCTCGTGGTTCCCAACGACCGCCGCGGTCGAGAGCTTGCCGCCGACGAGCCCGGCGGCGTTCACGCCGTCCACGCTCGTGAGCGCGACGGTCGCGGTCATCTCGCTGTTGGCGATGGCCGCTGCGCAGAGCAGCAGCCAGGACGCGAGCAGAGCCTTGGCGCCTTTCATCCTGTCTGTCTGGCTATCTCCTGTTGAGCTTCTGGTACTGGAAGCCGCCTGCCTGCTTGCCTCGTTGCTTCGCTCGACTTTCAAGTGTGAGGCCAGACGAAGCGAGCCAGCTGATGGCGAATGAACCCAGTGGACCGGCTGTTCCCGCTTAGGTGCGATTCGAATTGCCATGACAACAAAGCGACTGATTTTGTCACCCTCATGCAGGAAATGCGCAGAAACGAGCCGGTTTGCAAGTCTTTTAGCCAATCAGAGGCTGGAGCCCACTGAAAACAAGAAAAAAGTCATAGGGCGGCGGCAAGGGTTGAGCGCAAAAAGTATAAAGTCTCGCAGGCTCAAAAAGTCTCCACGATAGTCTGACCGAGGATGAGAAGGCACAAGCGGGTGGCCAGTGGGTACTTTTCAGCACGTGAGCAAGTATTGCATGGCGCTGGTGCACTAGAGTCACTCGCCTCGCGTCTCTGCTTCGATTCGAAAATATTGCAGTCATTCTAGGTCGAGCTCCAGTGTCCTGAGCAGTCTAAGCTCTATGTCTTCAGCCAGTTCTGCACTTTGCTGGCTTTTACCTTTCGAGGCGGACTGCGGTGCCAAAATGGAGGTCCCACAGAGAGTCGGTCGAGACATTGTCATCATTGACAGTGGCTCTCGGATTCGTTTTCAGACAAATATAAAGGATGGAAGCTCGCTTGGGAAATAATGATTCATGCATTGACAGAGGGTATACAAATATAGAGGTAGGTGGTATATGGGTACATTTGAAAACGAATTGAACAGCCGGAAGTGACCAGCCAGCAATGAAATTTTATGATTTGGGACGGGTGGATGAGAGCTGAACGCTCCGCCTATGTACAGTACAATTAATGACTGCCAATATTTGTACCAGATTAAAGAGCTATTTTGATTTTGAAGGTTGCATGAAGGTTGTTTGAACCTTGAATGCTGGTAGATTTTTGATAGACCTGTTAAAAGAGATAGTTACATTTTTGAAAGGGTACACAAAGTGATTCGGTCACTACTCGCGCTATATACTGTATTAGGGTTGTTGGGCGTCGATGTGCCCCTTGGCACTGGTCGCTCAAGTGCGTTTTTTCTGATTGAAGGGGAAATAGGAATTGATTTTACACGCTTTCGATCAGATCATCATTTGGTTTTCCTCCAAATGATTGGGTACCCAGCTGTTATGCCTGAGTCTAATCCAACCCCTTGTTACCAATAAAAAATAAAATATAAACTTTATAAGTTTGAAACTGACATGCAGTCAAGACTCAGATAATTTTATATTCCGCTGAAACCGCATCTTTTCGATTTCGTCGTGGCTCATAATTTTGGCGCCCGTACAAGACCAAAAACGATATTTTGGGTACCCCATACTTTAAGTTTGGGTACGATCAGATTTACTTTTTAGAGATTTTGGAGACTGCGAAAACCAACTAGGCCGCGCCCACATATTCTGGGCATTGGTCAAAATTCTAACATTTCGTACACGTATCCGATAGTTGTAAGCTTTCGCCCAATGACATTTTCGCACAGAAGTCGGTTCGACAGAATCCTTTTGCATTGATAGCTGTACAGGAGATATTTTGAAGTACAATACAAGTAGTCTTCCAGCAACCGATTCAACATGAACGTGCTCTCGTGTTTGCTCAAATTGTCAAACCTACGTGGTGAGCGTGCTGTACCTCTTGGAATCCAATGTATCGGTGCTAATAAAACAATCTTGTGTGTGTATATATGTAGGATCGGTGTACGATATCCATCACGTGAACAACATGAATCTCTATTTGGGTATGGTTCAAGGTTGTGTGAGCTCGGTAGCTTTACGCAATGATCTCGGATTTAGCAAACCGTAGTTGCGCAGCATTCATTTCTTGTCTATTGTTGTTTCTTGGTGGCGCATCAGTTTGGCTTTGCGCTGCGAATCCAGCGCTCCGACAACAAGAGAAAGAGAATCGAGCTGCCATGTGATCGAGTTGGTACATTCCTTGCAACAGCGACAAAGCATAGCACGAAGACAAAAACCGGCTGCGGGTATCGACTGTATGGCAAGCAAGACCCAGATAGTCTTTGGAGGATTAAGCACAGCGCCGATGAGCACAACCACGAGCTCAGTGGCGACATGAGAGAGCATCCTATGGCTCGTAGACTGACTACAGAGTAGCAAGAACGACGACTCCATCTTGAACAAGCTGGAATCAAGCCAAAGGAGCTACTCACATTCCTCAGGCGAGAGCACGAAACAGTTCACGCAGTGCAACAAGACATCTACAATGGGAAGCAGAAGAAGTGCAAAGAGTACTTGAACGGGAGAACCAGCATCAAGGCTCTTGCCGATCTTCTTCACGACAGCGACTACGGATACAACGTCAGGTATAGTGCAGATGGGAGCGTCTCTCATCTACTGCTCGCTCATCTGAGTTCGATCATTATACTGCGCTAGTATCACAGCGTCTTGCAGTTTGACTGCATATATAAGACCAACAAGTTCAAGCTTCCTCTACTCCTGTGCACCATCTTGGCTTCATCGAACAATTCGTTTATGGGTTGCGCTGTGTTCATGAGGAAAGAGGAGCAAAGCGACTACGAGTGAGCTCCTCAAGCAGTAGAGTGGCTTCTAGATGAAGTGAAGATCCAGCGGTGGTTATCAGCGGCAACGAAGCAGCTCTATTGAATGCCGAGGTCGCAGGCTTTCCCAACTCGCATCGGGTTCTCTGCAGATGACATGTCAACAACAACATGCTCAATAACTGCAAGAAGTACTTTCCTGTCGGCGTCGAAAGCAGCATCGACGGTGATTGGGACGGCTTTTTGGACTCGTGGCAAGCTGTGCGCGCTTCCAAGACCGAGCAGGCCTTCAAGAAGGAGTGGAAGGAGTTTCAAATCCGCTATCGCAAACTCCCCAAGGCATTGAACTGCTTGGAGTCAACGTGGCTTTATCGAAGGAAAAACTGATTTCTGCCTGGGTTAACAAGTTGACGTACTTCGGCTGCACAACTACATCACGCATGGAGTCGTCAAACTCCTTTCTCAAGAAATTCCTGTCCTCTTCAATATGTGATCTGCTAACCGTGTTTCGCGAAACAAACTTGGCAATCAAGCACCAGATACCTGAGCTGCGGAAGATCCATTCGGACGAGAAGTTCAAGCACCCATTCTTCTGCAACGACCCAACGTACGAGGATGTGATCCCAATAACTACCAATCGCATTGGTCAAAAAGTAAATTTTAACTAATCAGGTGCTAAAGAGGTATATTTTCGACACTATGTCGAGAAACGTTTTTAGGGTTGCAACTCCACAACGAATACAGTAGTCTACTAAAAAGGCCTGTTCCAATGTCCAATATGAAGCGTTCATTATTTTAAAAAGGAACACACGAAAATACAGATAAATCTTCTATAGCAGCTCAATTTTTCATATGCAAATTAACATGTTATGCAAATGTAAAGACTTTTATGTGCGACACTGTATGGATTAATTGGTCCAATGAACGTTTCACACTAAATATGTAAATTGGAAGGTTTGCTATTATAACATCTGTAGAAGAAGACATGAAGACGACAACAGAACAGAAACAGAAGATCACTCGACCGCGTGCAACGATGGCGGACACCTCCAGCAGCATCGATGCGCTGATCCCCGCGGACGCCGGCGGCCGCGTGCTGAGCATCCAGTCGCACGTGGTGCAGGGCTACGTGGGCAACAAGAGCGCCGTGTTCCCGCTGCAGCTGCTCGGCATGGACGTCGACATCATCAACAGCGTACACTTCTCCAACCACACGGGCTACAAGCACTTCTCGGGCAAGCACCTGCGGCTCACGGGCGACGACCTCCACGATCTGCTCGACGGCATGGAGCACAACCACCTGCTCCAGGACGCGCACACGCACCTGCTTACGGGCTACGTCGGCTCCATCACACTGCTCGAGGCGATCGTGCGCGTGCACCAGCGCCTGCGCGCGGCGCAGAGCCACCCGGAGCGTTTCATGTACGTCTGTGACCCGGTACTGGGCGACCTCGGAAAGCTCTACGTGCCGATGGAGTTGGGTGCGTTCTTGTGTTACTATTACCAGTAGGCGTGCTGCTGTTGTTGTTGCATGCAGCTTGGTTCTAATTGCGATTGTATGCATTGTCGTGTTGCAGTGGACGTGTACCGGTCTCAGGTCGTGCCGATCGCCGACGTGCTGACGCCCAACCAGTTCGAGTGTGAGCTACTCGCCGAGATGAAGCTGGAGATCGTTGCAGACGCGCTCGCCGCGTGCAAGAAGCTGCACGCGCAAGGGCCGCGTGTCGTTGTGATCTCGAGCTTCGAAGAGGCTGGCGCAGAGCAAGAGGCGACGACGTCCGGCAAGCCACGGGAGCTGCTGGTGATCGGTAGCCGAGTCGTCAGTGGCGAAGGTGACAATGTGCAGACGTACGAGCAGTACGAGGTGCGCTTTCCGTGGATCGACAGCTACTACACGGGCACGGGCGACCTCTTCGCCGCGCTGCTGCTCGCGTGGCTGCACCGCTTCCCGAAAAACTTCAAACACGTGCTCGAGAGCGTAATCTCGACCATCCAGGACGTGCTGCGCATCACGCTGAAGCTTGGCGGCAAGAATTGCGACCTCAAGCTCATCCAAAGCCGCAACGTGATCGCCAATCCTGTGATTCGCATCCACGCCAAGGCGCTGAACCAGTGAAAATGAAGCTCAGCTGCTGCTGTACTCATCAAAGTTCTGCATGCAATAGCATCGTGTGATATAACCAGCAACTTGGGCGACACAAGATCAATAGATAGAACCGTTTAGCGATTCAAATTCCCTGTTCTTCCAGGCAGATGGCATCGGCCACTGCGACCTCAGCTCATCCGTCCATCACACATAGTCATACTAATGGACTAGTACTGGGCTGTGACGCGCGATGCGATCACGCTGTGCGCGAGGTCGAGCGCGAGCGTCCAGCTATTGAGTGCGTCAAATAGCTTGTTCGAGTCGCGGTTCCTACAATTAAAGACATAATCAATCCGAGCCCAGGAACAAGCAAACCAACAAGACAGTCAACCAATAAACAAGAACACGTACTTTTGCAGCGTCTGCAGCGACAGCAGGCCCCGTTTCTGGTCGATGCGCGCGTCGAGCTCGTCGTTCTGGATAAGCCCGACCGCGATCTCCTCGACCTCGCGATGCGAGATGTTCATGGCCTTGGCGAGGCTCGCGATCTGGATAATCTGGTACGGACGCACGATCTTCTTCATAACCTGGCACCGGATGTTGCGCAGCAGCGGGTTCAGGTACTTATTCATAATCGGATCGCTCAGCAGCTTGTACTTTGGGTTCTTGAGCACTTTCTCAAATTGCACAATGTCGTTCGCCTCGTACGCGCCGCGCAGCAGCAGCATCGCGCCGATCTCCTCCACGTCCTGGTACACTTTCGCCTCGCGCGAGTCGAACGGGTTGATATCCGAGCTCGCAAGCATGTTCGAGAGCACGACGTACTTGAGCGATTGCGTCGCGCGCGCGTTCCCCGCCTCCTGGTAGTTGCGGAAGCTCTCGAAGAACTCGTTGTACGCGAGCATCCACTGTTTCTCCTCCAGGTACATCCTTCCGCCCTCTTCACGTACGACGCTAGCGTACACATAATCAACATAAGACGAGTCAGGACTCAAGCATCCATTCATACTGCAGTCGTGTAGACGGACGTACCCCATGACGCGAGGGTCGGCGACCGCGGCGTCCAAGCCGAGCGTCTTTGGGTAGATCTCGCGGAGCCTCTTGCTGTTCTTCGTCGCGCCACAGAGCTGCGAGTTGGGCGGTAAGGTATACACGACGCAAGTGAGCCCACTAAACAATGACGAGCTTCAGTCGGCAGCCAACCAGCACACAATAGACACCTGAATGTCGAGCGAGTAGACGTCCAGCAGCGCCGTGGCCTTGCTCTGGTCGTTGCCGCCCTCGGGCGTCTGGCAGTACTCGTAGAGCTTGTCCAGCAGCCGGCGCAGCTGACCAAACTCGCTAATGTCGAGATACAGTTTGCCCAGCTTAACGTTCATGTTGAACCAGAGGCGCTCGTTGTTGGCGTCTTTCAGGCGCTCCAGTGTGATCTCGTACATCTGCAAACACACACGCACGCACGCAGTCAAATAAATAGCAGCACACATAGCTAACAAGACACTCGGTCACGCGTACCTTGGACGAGTACGCGGCGTTCTCCTGCTTTCCCACGCCCGTGTGCGACGACACAACGTCGAGGATTGACGAAATCGAGTCCGTGCTCTCGTTACGCGTGACGAAGGGCAGGAACGCGAGCATGTGCTGGTAATGGTCGAGCATCTCGTCCCACTTGGTGCTGTTCGCGCAGATCTTGACGATGTGCTCGTAGGCCTGGAAGCTCCACTTCATGCTCTCGGGGTTTTGCTCCAGCAACGGCTTCTCGAGCGCCACCACCTTCTGGAAGAACGCGAGCGCCTGCGCAAAGTCGCCGCGCTGCCGGAGATCTTCGGCTTCGTAGAACGTGTTCTCGAGCTCGATGAGCGTATTGCGCGCCGCGCTCTTGCCATTGTCGTCGACCTCGGCGTCCGAGCCCTCCAGCTGCTCGTCGCTGTTGTACGCCTCGTCGCTGTCGTACTCGTACTCGTACTCCTCAGAATCCGACATGCGTGCTCGCCTGCTCCTGCTCCTGCTGCTGCTTTCTCTGCTCTAATGATCGCCGCTTCAAACGTGAGGAATGTCAACCCACTCGGACCTCCTGAATTAGGTACTTGCAAATATCCTAAATTATGTAAGACCTATATTATTAACAGCCACACATGGCACACAAACCCACACAAGCCGCCTACAGTAGGGCCCCATTTGCATCTGTGCTCTTAGTAGCGTGGACCACATTATGCGAGGAGAGCCTAATTTTAGAACTGAACTTTCTCGCCTTCATCATCAAGCCTTGCCAATTCCGAACCTCACCACCAAGCCGAGAAGCAGCAACGCAAAAATGCTGGAGCAGCTCAAGAGCATGTCGTCGCAGACCGCGACGCTCGCGATGGAGAAGGCGTCGTCGCTCCGGGATGTGACGCAAAAGGGCTCTGTGGTGCTGCAGAGCAAGGCGCGCTCAACGGCTGACTCGCTCAACATAAAAATCCCCAAGGTGCTCTCGAGCAGCTCCGTGGGCAGCACGGGCAAGACGGCGTCCGAGAGCAGCGACGTCGAGTCGCAGCAGCCGACGCCCAAGAACCAGGAGGAGGAGGGACTGCTGGACGAGATCGCGGACGAGTGCAAGCTCACGAAGCGTCAGCGGCTGTACGGCGCAATCGGCTGCTACGCGTTTGGCGCGCTCTGCGGCTTCCTGTCGACGCTCATGATGTGGGGCGGCCCCAAGCACGTCAAACAGTTCGGCTTCTTCTACACAGTGGGTAGTCTCTGCAGCATCGGCAGCTCGCTCTTTCTCGTGGGCCCGGCGCGGCAGGTCAAGGTCATGTGCATGCCCATCCGGCGCGTAGCGTGCACCATCTGGATCGGCGCCATGGTCTGCACGCTCGTGATTGCATTCGGGTTCCCAAAGGCCGGGCCGCTCGTCATGCTCTTCGTGATCACCCAGTACTGCGCGATGCTGTGGTACGGCGCGTCGTTCATTCCGTACGGCCGCGCGATCCTCAAGAAGTGCTGTGCGAAGGCAGCTAGCCAGGTAACGTCGGCTGTGTAAGGAGGAATGCGCGACAGCCCAAGAGCGCACCTTATCGACCTCTAACCTCACGATTTTATACAATATTGACTTTTTTATTTCGCTCACGGCGCCCCCTTTGTCTCTCTTTCTCTCAATCACTTCTTGGCGGACTGCTCTACGAGCCACGCGACAATGCCGTTGACGACCGCGTTGCGAATGTGCGGCGGCGGATCGTTGCTGGGGTCGTGTGAGTCGTCCGCGTGCGCTCTGAACTGCTTGTCCTTGCTGCTTGTCTACTTGAGCAGCTCATCCGAGTCAAAGAGGGATGTGTCTGACTCCAACATGATAAGGTCCAACGTGGACACTTTGGAAAAGCGTCCTCCTCTTGCTTGCAGATACTACCACTGCTCCTACTTCATCAAAAACTGTCCGCATCCACGCGACACCGGCTTTAAAGAGTCGGGTAGACGGACTTGGGACCGACA
>JAASGT010000068.1:0-57438 GCA_023334315.1 Globisporangium alternatum
AGTGCCAAAGCGACCAGGTCTCCAAGCCGACCAGCAGCGGCTGATATCCCACTTGAACACCTCTACCTGCGCGTCATGAACTCGCGCTGCGCCTACGGCGTGAGTTGGTTGCTCAGTGAGAGCGGGCGCTTCTTGGACAGGGCACCGCTGTTGGCGAAGACCATGGACAGGTCGGGCGCCGTGCTGGAATTCGTTACAGTATTCGCGGATGATGCATGCGAGCGCGTCGGAGGCCAAAGTGTGTTTCACGAAGGCGTGCTCGCGACGCAGATTGTACAGCAGCCGCAGGTCATCAATCTCGAACTGCAACGCGCGCACCAAGCTCTCGAAGTTTTTCGCGAAGTTCTGCTGGTGCTGGCGACACAGGCGGCTGCGCTCTGTCGAGAGCTTCTTGCCCTTGGACGCCAGATGCGTCTGCTGCGCATTGGTCATCTTATTGGTCGTGAGCTCCATCTCGATGTTGCTGTCGCTGCCGCTCCTTCTGGTAGTTGGCTCGATTGAAATGAGGACGCTGCGGCGTTGATCATCATCGAGGGGCCGGTGAATGCGAATGGCTGGAGCGAGTTGCTCGCGGTTGCCATCACGCACGTCTTCTTGGCGCCGTACTCATAGCTCTGGGCATTGTCGATCAATAGCACGCGACGCCACCATGCGCGCAAGTGAACTTCTTCGCGGATCTCATCCGCGCAACGTGCGTTGCCTGTTCCTTTTGCAAAGAATCACCAACATGATTGAAAAGAACTTATCAAGCGTACGCATCGATTCGCTCGAGCTCCCACGAGTCCAGAGGCCGGCGGCTCCGCGATCGCTCAGTAAACGACATGCCAATCTGCACACAGTCACACAAATCAGAACACAACCTTACTCAGGTCTTCATACAGTTGGTAAACTCGCACTCACCGGAATACCGCCCAAAGTGACGGTCGTGGTATAGATCGTCGACTCGAACTCAACGATGTCGGCGCATTCAAAGAACACACGCGGTCGCTTCTTGTACCGCAGCTCGGACGCCACTAACGCCGCCGCGTGCGCCTCGCTCTTGCAGCCGTCATGCACACTTTGTCGCGTTCGTCGTTCTCCTACTCCTCTGTCTCAGGCGCGCCGGCGTTTTCAGACACCATCACCATTGTCATGACAGGTGTCCAAAACGATTTGGACGCTTGGAGTGACAACGATGACGACTTTTTTGGACGTTTTGGACGATGGGACGACGCGTCGCCCCATCGCGTCGACTGAAGTGACGGATCTGTTACTTCACGCGAGATTTTTCTTCGCACTGCCTCTGCAGAAGGAACAGCGCATTTCCACATTCCCAGCAAGACGAAAGCAAGCAAAAGCGAGCGAACGTTCCCGACCGAAGCAAGCGATCTGTGCGCGCGAGCCCCAGTCAACGCCAGCAGCCATAGCAACGCGATAGATCGATAGCCGCGTGTGTGTTCTGTCTGTCGTATATCTTTGCGTGTGCATCTGCGTATCTGCGCCTGAGCGTAGCTATTTATTCGCGACCTCCGCACACGTCGCCAGCTTCTTTCTTCTTCTTTCCTGACACGCGTGCGTCTCGAGAGTGGCCGCTAGCTCGCGACACGACAGCCACGCCACGTTGCAGCGACCAACAGATTGTATGGGATCGCACACCGAGACGGAGCAAATCGTGCACGCGAATAGCACCAGCACGGCGAGCAGCAGCAGCAGCTTCTCGGAAAACAGTCCAGCCCAGCAGCGCAAGTTTGGCGTCTCGAGCTCCATGGAAGCCGCCGCGCAGATTTCCGGAAACCAAAACCGCCTGAACAGCGGCAAGGCGATGCGGGTCGACACGATCACATCTGCTGCCTCGAGCGTTCCGTCTACCGTGATGCACAGTTCGTCGATTGGATCCAGCGCACGTCCGCCGTCGATGGGTATGAACGCTGTGGCCCTGCCGGCGCACTTGAGAGACCATGTCGTCTCGATGACGACAAACCCGAACGCGAACCTTTCGTCTCTCGAGGGTGAGCTGCTCCCGCCGATCGCGTCCGCACAGGCGCCGATGCGAATCCCACTGTTGCCCGAGAACATGAAGATGGAGCCGACCATCGGCATCAACAACCGTCCGTTGATCAAGCGCGTCATTGTCTGTGGAGCAGGCATCATTGGACTGACGACCTGCTACTACCTCGCGAAACAGGGCCATGAAGTGCTTTGTGTCGAGAAAGAATCCGGCGTCGGCACTCAAGTGAGCTACTGCAACGGCGCGTTCCTGGACCCAGCGCTGTACGCGTCGTGGTCGGACGAGCGCCTTCTGCGCAAAGGTATCACGAAGGGCAGTTCGTCTGTCAAGCACGAGAGCGAATCCAGTGCGACAACATTTGAGCAGTCGACGGTGTCCCGCGCTGCCGATGCCACCAGTGTTGAAGTTCCTGATGGTCCGCCAGCTGACGCGGCTGGCGCACCACCAACTTCTGGCTCGCGTCCGCGCAGGAACAGTATCCTTGTGCGCCGTGGCTCCTCGGGCTCGATCAAGTGGCCGACCAGTGGCAAACCCATGAAGATTGAGATGAGCGCGTTTAAAGACACCAAGTTTTGGAAGTGGGGGCTCCAGTTCATGATGAACTCCAAGGCGCCGCGCGCGAACGAACATGGACGTACGATTCGCGAACTGGGCTTCTACAGCATGCTCAAGCTTCGTGAACTGCAGCTGTCGACGAAGAAGGGCGAGCTTGAGATGGACCAGACGGCGCAGGGCACCATCGAAGTCTTTCGAAGCGCCGCGGCGTACGACATCACGATGGAGTCCGATCGCACCCGCCACCTGGAAGAGCTTGGCATGGAGCTGCAACCGCTGACGTCGACCGAGGCGCACAACCTGGAGCCAGCGCTTCGCTCGGAGATGTTCAACTCTGGCGCACTGTTTTCAGCATTCGGCACGAACGGCGACGTGCACAAGATGTGCGAGTCGCTCTATCGACTGTGCATGCGCGAAGGCGTGATGTTCCGATTCAACACGGAAGTGCAACACATCCTTACGGACAAGTCAAGTGTCATCGCGCTCCAGACGCGTCGCGGGTCGTTGATTGAAGGGGACGAATTCGTGCTCGCACTAGGGAACTCAACTGCGCCAGTTGCCAAGAAAGCGGGACTGAACCTGAGCATCTACCCTGTGAAAGGGTACGTGCTTTCTGTACCCGTGAGCGACCGCTTCAAGGCGCCATTGCACAATGTGTACGCTGGTGGGCACGCGCTCGTGTCTCCTCTGGGGCGCACACTTCGCATCTCCGGCGGCGTCGACTTTTCCAACCCGAAGAAGAAAGACGCGAACCAGAAACGCTTCGACTGGCTCTTGGCGCAGGCGAAGACGATCTTCCCCGACGGCTACTTGGACGTGAGCAAGATGACAACTCACGTCTGCTGGCGCCCCGTCACCGCCGACGACGTCCCGCTGATTGGACGCACGAAGATTCGCAACCTGTACGTGAACGCTGGCCACGGCTCGAAAGGCTGGACGCTCTCGTTTGGCTCGGCCGCGCTCCTCGCGGACGAGATCAGCGGACTGCGTCCACAACTGGACATGAGCAAGTTTGACCCGCACCGCTTCGGCTTCTTCGGATAAAGAACCTGCCCGCATTTGACCACCACCCGCTCACCGCGACTCGACCAGCCCCAAGATACATAGAGGCTTACCACACTGCCATCACCACTCCCAGGAGTACCCTGAGAGTCGTCCAACTCCACCGCTATCACCACCACTTTGTTTTCCCATTTCGAAGATCGATCGCATCCCCGTAGACTGTGCGAGGGGATGGATGGATCGCATAGATATCCGCATCGTATCATAGCCGTAGTAATTTTAACATAGTCGCATTTTCTTACGAGCTGTTGGTGTTCTTCGTTACTATTCTTCACATTTCTCACAATGCGAGCCACGTGTCTTCTCTCTCCAGGTCCGTCGGCGTGACTGCGATCCATCCGTTGAGCACAAGCGGCAGCACGTGCTTCTGGAAGTACGTGCGGTCGAAGAGTTTGCTCTGCAGCCACTTCTCACAGGCTTTGCACTGGTCATTTGAGAGAAAAGTGTCCTCGACAGAGTTAGAGTTCAGGCTGTAGAAGAGCTCCTCGTTCGCCTCTTGTCTAGACCGGAGCCTTCTCAGGACCCGCTGCGCTGTGATCGCCTCGCAGAAATCGATGTGCTGCTGCAAAAAGATCTCTTGGTGGCTCACGATAAACGCGCGAAGTTCGCATTCGTCAACGATTGGTCCAGGAAAGCCGAGAACAGTCTCGAACTCGAGCAGCTTGTGCTTCAGTTTTCCTATTCGCCGCTGGGATTTCTTTCGTTTCGCAAAGTACGTGGTCATCACTCGCAGACATCTGTCAGTAGCGGAGGTTGACGACACTCGGTGATTTTCTTCATCTTCTGTCTCGTCTTCTTGGTTGCTGCTCTCGCCAAATTCGTCAGTTATGAGCTGTTTTATCGACTGCAGGAATGTCAAGAAGCGCTGAATGTTAGAAACTGCTCATGCTACGATCAAGCGTTCCGGTGTTCAGTGTAGCAACAGACACACACCTTGACGAGAGACTCGAGTCTGCTCACACTTGACGGCGGCCGCGAGCGCTGGAGCTTGTCCCACGAATCGTCAAAGTCAAAGATGTTCATAGGTCGCAGCGACAGCTTTTGTGGAGAGAATCGGCCTCGGCGGTGGACACGTGGGGATACTAATGGCTGGCAGGGTGGTGGGCGATGCAGCACAAAGTCTGGTTCAGGTGCAACATCGACCACTGGCTCGGTATCTTGATTCTGCGGCTCACTTTTCTTGGTTGATTGAGAGTCTTTCTTAAGAGTAGCAAGATCATCATGTGGCTCTTGCTTTCCAGCTTCGCCGCTTGAAACAGTGGCGGCTAAGCCAACCAAATGCCAGTTTTCTGACTTGTAGCTGCTGATTTCCAACTCGTTGCCAGCGACAAAGCTGATGTGTGTGCATTTGGTGACTGGGCTGGACGCTGGGCTGATACAAGCAGACGCGCCGAGCTCATCGTCCGATTCGCTTTCTGGTACAGGTCCGACAAGAGAAAACCTCGTCTCACCATCGACATCCAACGGATCAGAGGTCCAGATTTCAAAATCACTGCATGCTTGGGCGGCGAACTCGTCCACCTCGGCTTGATTCTGGCACTCAGTTGCGGTAGAACGTTCTAACTGTGCGCCTTTAAGGTTCTTGTCGTCACAGATTGACATCTCTTGGACCCTTTCTTGCTGAGTCATCGAGTCTTGATCGCCGACAGCTGTGTTCGGAGCAGCTTCAGGTATGTTTTCTTGGCCCTTTATCCCAGCATCAGGCAGTTCTTGGAGGGGATGCACTACAGACTCATTGCAATTTCGATCGGAGGCACACTCTTCAGATGATGTACAATCCGAGTCACTCGCTGGCACAACTTCCGTCTCCGATTCTTGAGGTCTTCCGATAGTAGTAAGTTCCACTTGTACGCTCTCGGTGGACTTTGGTGATTCCGTCTTTGTCGGGCTCGCATCAGACACGCAAGTCTCTGCCTCTGGAAAATAATGTCCATTTCCAGAAGACACTTCCTGAAGAGTAGACATCTCGTCTAGTCTGCTGGCATCTAATTCAGTTGACTCTGGAGGTGGATTGCAAGCACTTGGTGATGCCTCTGGATCGTTTTGATCGGTGCGCGTACAGTCGGCATGATCGAATTCCTGAACTCCCAAAGCTTCTTCGCTTATCGTGGCTTGAACTTGCGAGTCACTATTTGTCTCATCTTGCAGGCTCGCATGAGGCTCTACTGATGAACTCACTCCCGCCTCAGACACTGCGAGTCCATCGCTCTGGGTCACCGAAGGCGACTTGCAAATTGCCTCGATCGCCGTCACCATATCTGCGACTGCGGCTGGTGTATCTGGACAATCGTTTTGTATTGTCGCCACGTCGACATTGTCCTCAGCTGCAGGTGCTCCATTCGTCACAACACTCGCTGAAGAGGGATGAGAACTTTGAGCTGCGGCCTTCGATGACAGTGGCAAAGTCAACTTCAAGCGGCTCGGAGGCTTGATCTTGCTCTCTTTGGTCGTGACTGGGATCACGGGAAGCGGAACTCCAAGTAGATCTTCATCAGCATCTGATTCTTTCATCAGCGTCACTCGCTCAGTGGCTCGCACGTCGTCGTTCTTCTTCGTATGCAGCGGTGGGATCTGCACCTGAACAGACGACGGAATATTGGTTCCAACCGCAGTGGCAGCAGCGGTGGCTGCGTTCGCCTGGTCCAGCTGCTGTTTGAGAAAGCAGATCTGCTCTTGGAGCGAGTGGATCTCAAGCTCACTCGCAGTGCGCTGCAGCCGCTTGCCATTGCGGGGCGAGCTCGAATTCCTCGGTGAGCTACCACCAGAGTCCAGACTCTCAACGTTCTTCTCAGCCTTGTTCTGGATGTTTCGAGCTCGATTTGCGTACTGAAGCGTATTGAGTGTCTCACTTCCGTGTACTTCCGATGGGGACACACACGCGCTGTTCGTCACAAGAGGTGGACAGTCAAGGTGCCAACTGTCAGTGGACAATAACCAAGCAAGACTTGTCGTCATAGAGCAAAATCGTCTTACATGAACAGAGTCATCGAGTTTCCGCCGAGCGAGTCACGGAGCAGGCGCGTCAGCTTTGACGAGCGATACGGTACGAACGGCGCAGAGGCAGCGGCTTCGGAACCGTCAATGCTATTGCGCCGCTTCTGCGATTTGTCATCGCCCAGGGCGTTAATCACATTCCCGAGCGCTAACAGTCCTACTGCATTGATACATAAGCAATACACGAGACCAATCATTAGCCTTGATCAGCGTTGAGATGGGTCATTCCGCTTGCCGTTAGCAGTGGACTCACCATTGATCTGGATGCTCTCCTTCATGCGCACGCCTTCGACTTGGGTCTTCTTCAGGCGCTCGCTGCCCGCCAAGTCCACGAACGTGAGCTTGGTCTTTTTGATCTCATTGACGAACTTGCGCGCGACCTCCATCGTGTAGATCGCGTGCGAGCGGCTCGATGTGTCGTTGATCGCGTTGTGGCCCACGACCTGCCGCGAGCGCCCGAGGTTCATGAGCTCGAGCGCCTTCTGCACATTCTCGACCTGCAGCTGCCGCAGGTTCTCGACCCAGACTTTGTGCTCGTCTTCGCGGATCGCGAGTTGGTTATCCCTGCCTTGATGATGGCTGCGCGTCTGCTGCTGCAACAGGTCGCGCACTTCGTCGCAGTAGATCTCGAGGAACGACACGTGGATTGTCTTGACACTCGGCTCTTTGCGCAGTGCGGCAAAGAGATCGCAGAGGAAGCGCGGCAGGAGCCCGTCCTCGTCGCCTATCCTGTGCGGTTTGGGCTCATTCCCTCCGCCAGACTCATCGGGACGCGCGGGCGATGCGACGGGCGTGCTGCTCGTCCTGTTGCCCACAGTGTGCGTCTTGCCGGACCCCGTCTGTCCATAGGCGAGCACTGTGACGTTGAAGCCATTGAGGAAAGGTGTGAGCAGCGGCTGCAGTGCGGTTGTGTACACGTCTAGAGCAAGAGGGAATGGATGGGATGGACCATAAGATTATGGCTGCTGAATATTCTGCTGTGATAGCGATAGCACGGCAGATAGCCACGAACCTTTCTGAGTCGAGTCCGGTGTAAACACGTGGTCAAACCTATGAGCATTAATACAGCCCACGCAGAAAGCCAAACAGCCAGTGAGTGACCCACGTAAGCGATCTCGTCCACCTATAAAGCTTACGTGAACGTCTTGGTCTGGTTCTCGTGGTGAAACTGGAGCGCATTGCAGCCCACGCTTGTCGAGGATGAACTGGGTGAAACGCACTGCGGCGAGAGCGTCGTTGTTGCCTTCTCGACGGACGCCACCGAGTCATCCGCGTCGTCTCGCTCGTGGCGCGGTGTCGGCGGACGAATGCGAACGGCAACGCGCACGGGCGACGGCGTGGGGCTGCCGCTGGACTTCCGTCTCCCTCTGTGCATGGTGAGTCAATGGGTGTGCGCGTGGGACAGAGAGAGAGCGGATCGTGGATCCAACGGCTCGTACAGAGCAGGCGCGTGCGACGATTCAGCCACCACCGCTGCAGTGCGTTGTACGAACCGCGTCCTTTCGAGGCCCATTGCTGTGGCGAGTGCGTGTTTTACCATCATTCCTGCTCCAATCTGATCTGTGAAGGAATTCCATCGGTTCGATAAATGTCGCATGAATGTGACGAAGCGATCTCTTGATGTGAAACCTTTTTCGGGAATGTCGCGCGAAGGTTGCGCGAGCAGCCATTGTTCTCGCCATGTTGCAGAAGGAAGAAGCCGAAGAAAGAAGCCTGAGAAAGAAGCCGACGACGACGGACGCGAGCGTCGACCGACAGGAGAGAGCGACGCGGAGACCCCGCAACAAACCAACCGCCAACCGTTTGGCTTCTGTCGCGCAGCAGCAGCTACCCACGTACACGTGATATCGTTGAGTGTGTGGGTGCGGACGGACGCACTGACGCGCGCGCGTGGATCGAGTGAGTGAGAGCAATGGAGGCGATCAAGCCCAAGCCCAAGCGCAGCAGACAGCAGCAGAAGAAGAAACAGCAGCAGGCGCGGAAGAAGAGCGATCATGCAGGTGATGCGGCAACGTCTCTCGCTACTGCTGATGGTGCCCAGATGCAGCAGGTGAAGCGTGTTGGTGTGAAGGCTGGAGGTGGTGCTGTTGCTGTTGATGAGAGTGATGCTGGACAGCTTCGAACGGAGCGTACTGATAGCAGTGGGAGTGCAAGCAGCGACACAGCGGAGGAGCATTTCCTGGACGCGGATATGGATGCCGTGGAGGCAGATATCATGCAGGATATGCTTGCGGCGATGGAGCAAGACATGGAGCAGTCTGCGCCAAGTAGCGACGCAGAAATTTCGAGTCGAGAGCAGGCGGTGACCAGAAATCCGTCAGTGGAAGGTAATCTACAGGACGAAGAGATGAAGAAAGAGGTCATTGTGACGGACTACGAAATCGCGCAGAATGAAGACGATTTGCTGAGCTTTTTGGGTGCGGCGCCAATGTCGTCGGACTCGCCGTACGCGTCTGTGCCATCACCACCGAAGCGAATCGAGAATGTGCAGTCGCTGACTATTGAGATTCCAGCCGAAGACCTAAACAAGCCACCCGTACAAGACTCAGAACCGTCTGGCGAGACTGCGCGGCTAGCTGCTACTGCTGCTGCTAAACCCTTAAGTGCGACTGTTGCCCACCCAGAGCAACCAGACGCAGTCGAGTTGACTATCGATGCTCCACAGACTCCCAGTGCGCCTGCGTTTGATGAAGACCATGACAGCTTTGCGTCGTCCTACCAAGCCCCGCAAGCTCTCCCGAAGACCTATATGAGAATGCTTTCAGCGCCGTCGGCTCCAAATTTCAACGACTCGGATGACGAACATCTATCGATGATGACATTGGACGTGCCTCACGCTCCATCTCCGCCAATGGTTCCAGTGCTCAAAAGGCCGACAGATGGTTTAGTTGCGACAGGTGCGCCTGAAGGTTTTCCAGATTCGTCTCCGTCTGGACCTCGCGTGGCAACTCCGTCAGCTCCACCTGAGATCGACTTGGACGACCCAAAGGTTGGCTCTGAAGCATCCAGTGCGCTAGTAGGGTATCCAGATTCTTCGCCTTCGAGGACGAAGACGCCGATGCCATCTGCGCCACCAGAGATTGATATCAACACATCAAGTCCGGTTAAAACAACCAGCTTCACGGCATCAGCTCCGCCCGAGATCGACGTTCATGCCAAAGTCTCAACTCAGAAGACCAGCGGTGTGCCATCGGCACCGACGATGCCATCACTGTCTCCAACTGCGACGAAGACCATTTCTCGAGCCTCAAGTGGTGCGGACGCGGAAAGAAATGCTCCGGAGTCAAGCAAAGTGAAATCGCCCATGACCGCAGAGAATGTCGGCAATGCCGTTCGCAACTCGTTTGCAAAAGCGCGGATGCTGGAAGCGAGTCGAAACCTCTATCCATCGGTCCCACAGAGCATGCTGACGTCGACGACTCGTGCCGCAGGGGACTCATCATTCGCTCACGTTTCTGCAGACGGTCAGGTTCTTGCGAGCGGAGCACTCGCAGCACGACAGAAGCGGATACACATCAAGCTAGAGCCGTTCGTGAACTTTGAGATGAACCTCATGCGCGCTGAGGCCTCCCAGAAGCGACAAGAAATGAAAATGCAGAGGATCGAGATTAACAAGGGCGAGCTGCACTCGAGGCTGGAGCGCTATCTCTACTCTGAATATTTATTGCACACCGCGGCTTCTTCACTGGAGACGTCGAAGACCGAGGTTGACACTCTGATGAAGAAAGGTAACCCTCATGATGTACCAGGAGTGATGACATGCATGCGTGGATGAAGACTAATGATGTGTGTTGTGTTTGCTTACAGTGTGGACGCTCGAGATGAAGCGGCTTTCGTCCTCGCAAAGATGTGGCGACCACGCGGAAATCGATCAGCAGCTGGAGTTCCAGACAGCGAAGCTTGAGCCAATGCAACTGCAGAAACTCAAGGCGCATCTCGACAGACTTCGGCAATTACGAACGGTGGAATCATCGCTGCACACTTTTGATCGCGCCATCGCGTACTTCCATGTGGAGCAGTACTTGAACGGCTTGCTGCACGAGCCGAATCTCGTCGCTTTCCTGAACAAGATGAGTGCGTCCTGTTCAAGCAGCGACCAAAGCTTGTCGGCACAACCGGCGGTCGTCGGAAACTTGGATCTTGTTCCAGAAGGGATTAACTTCTTCGAGACGCTGCCGGGTGGATCGACTCTTGCGTCTACAGTGGATCATCTGAAGTATTGTATCGATGTGCTCGTTTACTTCGAGAAGAAGGTGACGATGGACGAAAAGGGATCATTCGGGCGAGTGCCGCACTCGTTCTTCCGTGGCGAACTGGTATGGCACAACCCGAGCTCCAAGTCAAGTCACGGCGGCAATCATGGCATGGTACGCAAGATCAAGTGCTACGCGTGTGGATGCCTGAACTCTCCAATGGAGTCGAACCAGTTCTGCAAATTATGCGAGAGTTGCGACGTGGTGCTGTATCTGCCTCCGTCGTCCGTCTCGACCAACTCGAATGAGTGGTATTCAAGCGTCGTGCGTTTCCGGGAATCGCTGCAGAAGTGGATCTCATCGTGTCTCCAGAGCCTGCTGCGAACAAAGTTGCTGAGCAATATGCCGTACTTGCTGATGCACATCATGTACTTGCCGCGCATTGGAACGGAAGAACGGTCGTGGCTGCTCCGGTTTCTGCAGTTTCCTCGTGCCATAGTTTCCACGAATGGATCGATTCGACACGCGTGGAGTGAAGACCTCGTCGACCATTACTTGGCAATGGTCCATTTGGTTTTCCACCCAGAGAAGCTGCGACGAATGTCGATGTTGGTGTCTAGCGGGCCGCCTGTGAGCTCATCGGCGCCATCAGCTACGAACGGAGCAACCGAGAAAGCAGTTGCGGTCTCACCAGAGTGGGTTCTTCTCGAGAACCCGGAGTTTCTTGACCGCTGCTTTCTCTCGGACGACGATTTCGTCGCAGTTGTGAACCAGTTCCCGAACACGTTTGCGTTCGAGCAACTTTTCCAGTGCACGCTGGACACGAAGAAGAGCTTCAGTCGTGCGTTAACGCTTGTGTTGGAGCTCACACAAAGCCTGCGAGCTTTCCAGGAGTTCGAGAAGTTCCCTGCGCGGATCGCGCAGTTGCTCGGTGAACTCCTCGTGAACGCGTCACAAGTGTCGATCTCGACAGCATCGGCCTCGATGAATGGCGATTCAGTCTTCTACCCGACTTTGTTCGACCAGCTGTTCCTGACAGCGCTGCACGGACTGCTGGTCGCTGACTGCAACCGCGTCGCATGGAAAAGCTTGAGTTGCTTTCCGTTCGGATCGTTATCTGAGCTCGCGAAGTGGGATGTGCTGGCGTTGCTGCTGTTCAACATCCACAATGTGCCATCAGAGGTGAAGAACGTGTCGGGCTGGATGAAGTTCGTGCAGCGAGTAACCAGTGGTAGCAGTGAAGATGGCGAAACTACGAAACGCGCGCGCGAGACGCTGTACGACCTGATCACGTCAGACACAGAAAACGCGGTCTACTTGCTGAAAGCTGTCGCGCATCTTGCTGCATCATGCGGTGGCGATGGGGATCGCAGCGAGCTCGTGAGTGTTGCAGTGCACGAACTCTTTCTTGCAGGATACACTGTTCCGTCGTGTCAGAAGGCTCTTGGAGAAAACGGCGAACGCGCAGCCGTGCCGATCAGCACGATTTGCCTCGAACATCCTTGGGTCATCTCGCTGCTCATCAGTCTGCTATTCAAATACCACGAGTGCGCCGCGACGTGGATTCACGTGTTTGAGACGTTTCCAGTGAATCGCTGGTCTCCAACGCCTTCCGATCTGCTGAGTATCCAAGAGTGGCTGTTGCTGGAGAACACGTCCGCTCCACGCTGTGCGCTGGCGAGATTCCTCCTGGACCACATCAACTGGGAGTACGACATCAGCAACAAGAAGCTATTCACGAGCCCGTACCTGCACCGGCGCGTGGCTTTGATTGTGGCAGAAGCATATGTCCTGTACAAGGCTCGACGAGAGCGAGCGACTGACCCAGCGTCAGCGATCGTTGTCTCGGGAGGTGGAGCGCCACAGAAACTCGAGGTTGCAGCGATCACAAAGTCGATTCGTCGGGCTCTTTGGCTCGAAGACACGTTTGACTTTCCGCAGTGGTGCTGGAAGATGGTGCTCAAGCTGAAGTTTTACTCACCAAACACTCACGAGCCATTCATTGAGCTCATTGATCTGTCTCGAGACCGGTCCCGGGAAGCACTGACGCTGCGTCGATGGTTTGCGAATGCATCCAAACTGATCAGCCCGAGCTGCAAGAAGGTGCCTTTCTACACTTCAATGGAGAATGAGCTGGCTCACTTGGTTGTGCAGTCGGGGAAAGAGCAGCTCGCGCAGGATGTCGCTGCGAACCATCCGGCGGTCGGTGGGAGTGGAGCGCCGATCCAGGAAGGTATGGGTGACCAGCACGAGGCTGAGAAGTCCACGATCAACTCGACGGTGGCGGCAACAGCTGCGCAGAGTACCGAACCAATTGTCGCGTACTTGATCTGCCAGATTACAACGTTCGTGTTCAGCGACCGCATCGATCGATGGGAGCCAATCCTGATTCTGCTGAAGCAGGATCTGTTCCATGCTACGATTCGGGTGCTGGAGAACGTGTTTCCGGTTCTGGCAAAGTTTGATGGTGTGAAGCGAGGACTCGGTGTTCAGCCGTTATCACCTGGAAAGAGTGAAGACTCGAGTGATGGGAATGGTGACAATGTCAATCAAATGGCGGTGCAGCAGCCTGCTGGAATCGATCTCGAGATGGAGATGTGTATGGCTGCCATCCAGACTCTGAGCACCAGCGAGATGCTCGAGCTGGTTGGTGTGCTGTACGACAACTCGTACATCAACGGCGAAGAACAGAACCTGATCGAAGAAGTGCTCCAGAAAGGATACATCGGCGGATGGGAGAGCACAGCCAAAGCAAAAGTGTTGAGTAAGCTTCGGTTTGTTCGCGAATGCAGTCGGTACTTGCATCCCGCGCTGCTCCCTGCGCTGATCAACGAATCGTTCCCGCGGACGAGAAACGCCGGGCTGACTACGTCTGCGTTTTTCCACGGTGCACTTTCGTGGATCTCGTCCACGCTTCGAGGTCGAGGGAACTCGTCAGATCTGCTTTCACCATCATCTTCTTCGTCAGCAACGGCAGCGCTCGCAATGCGGAGGTCGACCATTGCTGCGAGTGGGAGCAGTGCCTCTGCGTCGACAACAGCAGCGCTTGGGATGCTGGCATCAAGTACCGAGTATACCTCGTCGACCAAGGCACTGTGCAGTTTGATCGAGCGAGAGTTTGAGTACGGCTCTGACTCGGACGCTTTCAAGAACGCGATGCTGTACTGGATGAAAGTGATGTTGCAGGTGCCGTACTGGTTTGAGAACCACGAGTTTCGCCACCTGCTAGATGTGCTCGTTCGCTGCAGTATGGCAAGCCACTTTGTCAGTCCGTCCAGTCAGCAGCAGCTGAGTAGTCCTCGCGTACTTCTCTACGAGTTGGTGGCCTCCGTCCAAGTTGCTTTCCAGACTCTATGCTACCAACTGAAAGCGAAGATGGACGAGCCGAGCCAACACGACCAGAACGAAGTGACGCTCGTGGTAAGTTTCTTGCCGCCGACCGACGCGACGACGCTGTCGTCGATCTTTGGCTCGGCATTCGACGCAGCGCAACACGTCGGAGGCTGTTCGTTCCTTGCGTTTTGGGCGCTGCTGATTGAAACGCGACAGGAACTGCCGCTCTTCATGACCATGGGCGGTCTGATGCTTAAATACGAGCCAAAGACGATGAAGAAAGTGGAGAAGTGGAAGAAGTCGAAGGGGAAGCTTGCTGCAGAGTTTGCGCTTCTCGGTCTGAACACAGCGCCATCGGGGACTCCTTCAGCCCCGATCTACAGCAAGTGCTTCCTGTATGGTCACACAAGCTTCGATTCGCTGTCGCAGTACAAGTTTTACCGCTGGTGCGAGTACTGTCTAGAGATCCCTGAGCATGAAGAAGCGCAGATTTTGTACTGGCAGGTGTTCTTCGCGTTGTACTTCGCGTGCGCTGGGGGCACACGCATATTCGGTCACTACTTCCTGGAGCGGAATGGAAGTCACAAGGCCAAGCGTGTCCATATGCGCAAGAACCTGCAAGCCAAGCTGCGCAAGATGGTCAACTACTGCTCGACGCAAGCGCAGGTGGTGCTGACGACGACCAGCGGAACTGGACACACCGTGTCGTCCGAATCGAGGGAGAAGAAGTACGCGCACTTTGTCACACTATCTCAGATTTACACTGCGATGGACGCGTGGCTGGAAGAGCAAGATCCGAATGTCTGGATCAAGGAGGACGAGTTCGTGACGCTCCCTCGCCATTACGAAGTGAAGCGACTGCAAGAAGTGCTGCGTCTGAGCGACATTTTGCTCGCGTACATGCCTGGAGGCGAGAGTTTCGAGTGGTCGGAGCTGCCGCTGTGGACGCACATGTGTGGATTCGAGTTCACATTCCGAAAACACGATCCTGATACGAAGGCTTCGGACTCCAGTGCCACGTCAGTCTCGGGAGGCGCACGTCGCAGTTCAGCGGGTCTCGAGCGAAAGAAAAGCGACTTGCTGGATGAAGAAGAGTTTGCATTCATCGAAGATGCGTCTGATCTCCGTCGGCGGCACAGCAGCTTTGGGAGCAACTTTGGCGATTTCAACAAGAACATCCGGCCACTGCCGCTGCTGGCGGAGCACTGTGGCCCAGCGACACTCACAATGCTCCCACTTGTGTCCATGTCGGTATCGGAAGAGAGCTGCGTGATCACACCATCAATCCCACTGAACAAGCACTGCCTGAAGAGCGTCGCGGTGAAATTCTCGGAGAATCTGTCGGTGCTGGTTGCTCTGGATGCGGAGCTCATGGATCACGTGGCGCAGCTCTACTCGAGCAAAACACGGACTGTGACGCAAAGTATCCCGTGCATTGAAGGAAGCAACTGCAGACAGCCGGCGTCGTTTCGGTTCGAGTTCATGGAGTGGTCGATCGACAAGGTTTTGCTGGATGCTGCTCACACGATCCTGGCACAATGCGAGCGCTGCGATATGAAGTCCATGTTGACAAACATGACGTGGACGTTGATGGACCACCACGAAGCCAGCGAAGCGCCATCCACACTGCAGTATGCGGTTGACAACTTCTTGAAGCTCGACGGCGACGGCTTCATGCTCGTGTTGCAGATCTTACTGATCGACCAGATTGTCCGCACGTTAGACGTTGAGCTCCAGCGAGTGCGTAGAGAGGAAGCAGCTGCAAGCGCAGCAGCACCAGACGACAAGGTCGCTGCTGCTGAAGGTGATGGATCCGAAGTGAAACAACAAGGGGACCAAGAAGGCAAAGTAGATGCTCCTGTTGCTACTCAATGGGACAAGGTCTTGGATCGACTGCACGAGAAGGGCCTGGAGTGGTTTCGATTGCTCACAGAGCTCGACACGAAGCTCTCTCGGATGGTTCCGCCACTTCGTGAAGTGCTGTGGCGCTCCATCAAACAACTTGGCGCCAGCTTCGTGTGCGTCGATGAACGCGAGACGTACACTTTGCTACAGCTGATGCTCGAAGACCCGTCGCGGATCAATCTTTTGAGTGATTGCTTCTATCCTGCTGGCGCGCCGTCTCGGTTCGTGGAGATGTTTTCGAAGCTCATGAGTGCGAGTGGGTCTGCAAAGCTCTCGACGGAGGAGAAATTGGTGCTGCTACAGCGATTCGATTTCCGTGAATGGCTGCAGCCGAAGAAGAACCCCAAGGCGCAGCTGCCATCCAAGTTTGATCGGGAAACGGTGCTCTGCATTGTTTTGGCAGACATCAGCGCTCAGTTCCCGGCGGATCGCAGTTTAGTTGCGAGGTCGATTGTTCAGACCAGCGGCGGTAGCGACAAGGCAGCGCCATCATCAAGCAGCGAGAAGAACCACTCGGACGAAGTGCTCCGGTTCTACTCCGAGATCATCAACCTCATCTGTTCAGCGCACCTAGAAGACCACGTGGAGAAGGTGCTGCACGCGGTGGTTGGTGTGCACGATGACTACCGATTCCACAACAGCCACGCGACAGCATCGTCTGATTCGTCAAGTGCAGAGAGTACGGAGGGTGTGAGTCTGGCCTCGTTGCCCCGACCAGTCGACGCGAAAGTGTGGGAAGCGATGGTGTCGATCCCGCTCGACACGTGGCAACGCGTTCCGTACAACCAGATCGAGGCGTGTGTGTCTTTCTTCAGCCACCACATGACAACTTTGCGATGGCAGACTGCGCTGTCATCAAACACAGCGTCAGCGAACGACAAGACGTCTCAGTATCCGATTGTCTACTGGCAGAAGCTTGGCGTGCTCAAGTACTTTCTCGATCTCTTCACGATCTTCTGCCGCGTGGCTCCTGAGAAGCATCAGTGGCAGCTCATCACATCGTTCTTCGAGCCGCTACTCTCAACGCTGTACCAGCCGGCAAACACCTCGGAGAGCTCGAGTATCAGCAGCCCCTGGTCCGATCAGGACAGCTTCTCCACTGGCACGGCAGTCTGCTCGTGCTTTGTTGCGGCGTGCACCGAGTTCCTGCGGCACAAGAAATCGAAGCTGGCGACGGGAAAAGAGGTGTCCTCATCACCCAAGAACGTGGAGCAGAGCGGGAATGAGAACGCAAAGCTGACCCAGATCTGGAGCTTCTACCTGAACGTGCTGATTTCGCATGCGCCGGTGCACATTTGCAAGCATCTTCACCAGTTCTTGACGCGCATCGCGTGGGAGCACTGGTGCCTGACGCTGGAGATTGTGCAGCAAATGCGCGAGCTGATTCAGACCGAGAAGCAGCAGCTGGCGTCCCCGTCGTCCGAGTCGTCTTCGTATCCGTTTGTGTCGTGGATGGTGCGCGACATCCTCTGTCGCATGACGTGGAAGTCCACGGAGGAGTGGCTCGGGATGCAGGGCGAGACCATTTGCTCGCTGTTCCTGCTCGACTTTGCCAAGCTGTGCTTGGAACTGGTGCTCGACTTCCCACATTTCAACCCGCAGCGAGCGAATGGACAGCGGAATCGCATGATGTCGTCGTCGAACAACGTGCTACCGCCATATTTCGTCAACTTTGTGAAGCAGCAGAGTTCATTCTGGTCCAAGTGGAAGATGACCACTGGCGACCTAGAGGCGCTGTTGCAGTTTACACTGGAAGCCGTACAGGAACCGCTGCATGTCGAGACGACGAGCTATCGAGAGAGCAGCTCGGCAGTGACGTCGATTTTCCCAGCCAACCCGACCGCAGCAGTGATGCAGGACGGCTTCACGCGTCTGCAGCTGGTGCTGCGCCTGCTGGGCCAAGTGACGACGATCCACCACGCGGCGATGACCAAGAAGGAGGCTTTCGGTCGCGTGGACAGGTACATCCGCATGCTGTACGCTGTGTTTGAGATTAACACTGTGCGTGGCGGCGGTGGCAACTTTGACTTCCATGCGCGTGTCTCGAGCGATCCGTCGGCATGGCTCGTGGCGCTGCACAGTGCAAGCTGCACCGTGTTCTACGAGAAGCTGGACGAGATCGTGCAGCTGTACCGCAACGACTCGAAGGACAGCGGTAGCGGCGGCGGCGCGAAGGAGATCGTGGCTGAGGAGGACCTGACGACGACGATCGTCGGCGTGCTGCGGTTCTGCAATCTGTCGATCGTCGAGAGCTTTTTCAAGGACGAGCAGAACCGGCGGTTCGCTGCGACGAAGGGCTCATCGTCGCCATCGTCCTCGGTGTCGCTGAGCTGGGCCAAGTGCGGCAACGTGATCTTCGTGGAGATTGACAGTCTCGTGCGCGACTTTGCGTCCTCGCAGAAGTCGTTTTTCGACCAGAAGACCAAGAAGTCCAGAGGCAGTGGCAGTGCAGCAGCAGAGCGGAGTGACGACGAAGACAGCAGCAGTGGTAGCACTTCAGGTGATACAACGAGCAATCACAAGTTCTTCCCGACGGAAGCTGTGGGGAACCGCCTCGGCCGGCTGCTCTGGAGCTTCTTGGCGTTCCGCGGCGGCGAGCTCTGCTGTCTGTCGGCCTGCGGGCGAGCGATCGCGTCGGTGCACGTGATGAGTCAGGTGTCGGAGAAGAGCATCGAGAAGTGGATCATCGAAGACCGTCGCGGCGCATGGGGTGACCTCGTGATGCGACTCAAGGTGCCGGAGCTGAGCGAGGAGGAGTTCGAGGGCGCGTGCCTGGAGCAGGGCAATCTCATGACGCTGCAGGTGCTCTTCCTACAGCAGCTGAGCAAGGCACCGGCGCTCACGGAGGCGTTCGCCATGGGCATGCTGTCGAAGCTGTTGGTGTGGATGGAGAAGCTGGAGCTGAGCTCGTCGGCCAAGAACTCGATGACCGAGATGAAGGTGTTGTTTTTCGCGGCCGAGGTGACAAACTTCGTGTGCAAGACGCTCGCGGACGTGCTGCCGCAGCACCTGAAGAAGCAGATGCTGCGTCAGGGATGCGCGATTTTGCTCAAGTTCGGCAACGCGCGCAAGCAGCACGGCATCATGAAGGCCATCGGCATCGGCGGGTCGCTCAAGTACAACGTCGAGTTCCACGTGGCGTGCCTGACCATCGGCGTGTTCTTGCGCCTGCAGACGCGCAACAGTGTGCCGCTGCGCGTGGACGACCGCATCGCACTCAAGGTTACGCGGACGTCGGAGAAGCACCTGCGCAGCCTCGAGGACCTGCTGAAGACCAAGGACTGCTTCCAGATCGGCAAGCGCATGGACTGGATGCTCGAGTTTGTGCGGAACCCGAAGCGCAGCCTCGCGGACCAGGACGAGTTCTTCGTGAGCCTCTTCTCGCGCATGTACCCATCGCACCCGTGGCTGCTAGCCAAGTGCACGTACGAGTGAGTTGTGAGCGAGAAATGAATAGCCGCCGCTACCACACAAGCCTACTAGAAAAGTAGTAGCCCTAAAGAACAGCAGCAGCAAATAAGAAGCGCAGTGGAATTAACACCAAGTAAGATCGTAAAGCAACAAGTGAACAACACATGTCGGAAATAATAAATGTGTGGACTCAAAAGTGACCCCATATCAGAAGCAACAGCAGTCGAGTGGTGTGCTGCTGGTGGTGGATTGCATTGGAAGCTCACTTAAATATTGCTCTCTCTCTCTCTCGTGCTCTGTCTACGTGTTGCTGCTCTCAGTCGCAGCCGCTGCCGCCGGCGAGCTTGATGCACGAGAGGCTGGGCGCGAAGGTCATGAGGTTGATCGAGAACGAGTAGAGGAAGAGGAGGACGCTGAAGACGATGATGAGGCTGCTGGCGGCCTTCGTGAAGCCGCCGTACATGCGCAGCTGCTGCGCGTCGAGCTTCTGGCTCGGCAGGAAGAAAAGCCCGATGAGCGCGAGTGCGTTGAGGCCGAAGTTGAGCAGGAGCGAGAGCAGCACGTCCCAATGCGCGCTGCTCGTGTCGGCCGCTACGTCGCTTGCGTTGTAGAAGTTGCTGCCTTGGAAGAGCCCAACCGAGTTGGTGCTCACGAAGATCCCGATGAGGCGCTGCAGCGAGAGCGTGAGGCCAACGGTGACACCCTCGGAGCCCTCCTGGATGATCTCGGTCAGCGGCACGATCGTGTTGAGCAGCCCAATGCCGTCGGAGATGGCCGTGAGCGAGTACAGGAAGCGGTACAAATATCGGTCGCGCACAACGTCAAAGGTCACGAGGCACGCGATGAGCAGGTGCGGCACGATCTGGAAGAACGGCGCCGACGCGAAGAAGCGGCGCCACGGACGGTTCATGAACGCGTAGCGCCAGACGAGCATCGTGAGCAGCATCACGACGTCCGTGATGACCTTGACGACGAGCGAGTTGTCGGCCGCGGCGCCGGACCACTTGCGCACGACGTTTGTCGAGTCGCTGAACTTGATGCTGAGGAAGAGCGTGAAGAAGCAGATGAACGTGAGGATGCGCCAGACGGCCTTCTGCTGCATGATCTTCCAGAAGATGCGGCCACGAATCTTCATGGACGTCGACAGCGAGTAGTGCTCCTCTTTCCAGAAGCGCACGATGAGCGGCAGCGGCACGATTGAAATCACGGCCAGCAACACCATGGCCGTTGAGAGCCGCACGTTGGGCTCAGCGCCCGAGCCCAGCACGGCGTACGTGAAGGACGCGGCGACGAGCGAGACCACGCGCCGGAAGATCAGGTACGTTGCTTGGATCGAGCCGCGCGACGCCAGCGACTCGCGCTGCGACAGCTCAATCACGCGCGTGTGCACGCACAAGTACGTGATGATGCAGCCGATGCTCGCAAGCGCGGCCATGAGGATGGAGAGCACCACGAGCGCACTGTTGGGGTCGTCGAGACTCTCGCGCGACTCAAAGTGCGCGCTCAGGCCGGCGATGACGAACACGCTCGCGCCGTTGACCACGAGCCCGACAATCATGTAACCCTTCCGTCGTAGGCCCATGATCGGGTAACAGTCGGATAGGAGCCCAAAGAGGAAGCTGAGCGCCATGGGCATTTCGATGAGGCGCTGCACCGAGACGTTCTGCTGCTTGGAGAGCGCGAGCTGCGTGCTCATGAGCGGCTGCAACACGCTGATGAGGCACTGGTACGAGAACATGGACGAGAACGTCCCGACCGCGAGTCCGAGGCAGTCGCGCGAGAGGAACTTGATTGCGCCGCCCTTGCGCAGCGAGCCGTACATCTCGTGGTTGTAGAACTGCTCACCGGCGACGAAGCGTGCGCCGTGCTGCAGCTCAACGTCGTCTTCTTCACCGCCGCTCGACTGGTACAGCGACGGCGACTGGTACGTCTTGAAGCCGCCGCCACTGGCGCCGCGAGCCGCTGCTGGCTGGGTCTGCGGCATGCCTGGAGACTGCTTCATGACTGTGGGATCTGTACTGGGGATCTGCTACTATACTGCTGGACACAGGGACGCGTGCGCTCCGCTGTCTTGAGTTTCGCGAATGAAGCTGCTATCGGACGACTGTGGAGCTCCTGAAAAAAGCGCCGTCGCTGGGCTGGCCATTGGTGGCGACAGATGTCGCGCCCACCTGGCATCTGTCTCCTGCGCACGTGTGTGGCCAGCAAGTCGGGGAGGAGAGGAGAGTAAACAGGTATGTAGACAGCGCAAGTCTGCTGTCTGTCGCTGACTGCCTGACGAACTGCTGATGCGAGTGTCCCAGTCAGCTCGCATGCAATGCATCACACACGTTGCACTGAAGCGAGCACTCGACAGCAGCTAGCCAGTCAAGCCGTTGCATCTGTCACTTGTCTGTCGTGCAGAGAAAGACGCACGATAAATTGTCCTCAAGCCGCAACCTAATCTAATCTGTAGCACGGAGGGGCGCGTGGAGCTTGCAACACACATCGCTCGCACCACGAGCTCAGTCTCGTGGGACATCGCCCTCGGATGCCCGACCGACTGGCGTCGTGGCCCAATTTCACGTTCCCTGCGCGGCCGGTGGACTAGGCAATCGTACACTGTGCCCTCCGGTACGCGCGTCTGCTCGCAGATCTCCCGGCAGGTGAGACCCTCCTTCCGTAGCCTCACCAGTAGTGCTATTATGGCGCTCGGAAGCATGCTTTGCTTTTGCTGTCGTTGTCTTCGTCGTAGCTTGAAGGTGCAAAGCGAGAGAATAAAACACAAGAGAGAACCTTCGAGAGAACATGCATTCGCCCGCCACCTGCTCAATTGACTGCAAGCAATTCCTTTCTTCACATCACACAGTGTGTGATTTAGAGTTCCTCGACAGACCGTGTCGCCATGCAGTATACCTACCCACCCATAGGCAAACCAGATCTGAGTCACTCGCTTCCTCGCTGTGCGCCCAAACGCTTGGCGATTTTTCCGCCAAGATGGAACTTTGCATTCGCCACTAAAGCCCTCGGGCTGGCTCGCCGCACCAGATATGAAGGTGTCGTAGAGCGATGCCAATTCGTACACGCAGCAGCCAAAAGGCCCTCGATCCCTTGTGCCAGCGGAGGTAGCTCTGCGCTAACCGAGCAGACCACAATGCCTCATAGACATCCACCTTTCACTTCACACATATATTCAAAGTTAACCTCATTCTACGCACCGCAACAGCACGACTCTACTCTATCTCTCCTTGGCCAACTCGAGCCCCTGGTACGTGTTGAAGCCCGAGGTCGAGCACATCGCGCCCTTGAGCAGCAGCAGCGCGCGGTTGATGCTCTTGACGAGCGTGCACTCGGCCCAGACCTCGTGACGCTTTTTGTCGCGCACGGCAGCGTCGGCCGTCGCGTGCACGAGGCTGATCGAGTCGTACTCGCTGGCCTTGGGCACGGTAAGCAGCATGGAGTCACAGTTGATCACGGTGCGCGGGAGCGCGTACTTGTAAAAGTACCGGCCCTTATCGGCCAGTAAATACTGCTGGCAGAAGTGGAGCCCCAGAGGCGGGTCGTCCGGCAGCGCGATCTCGAACGGGTCGGCGCACGGGTTCACCTTGAACGACTTTTCGTCCAGGAAACTCCAGTACTCCTTGCCGGTGCCGCCCATTTTCGGGTGCGTGACGCCCAAGTGTGTCAGGATCGTGTGCTTGATGCCGTGGTTGGCCGCTGCCGCCGCGTATGCGAACATCTCGGCCATCCACGAGTCCGGCATGAGCTTCCGGCCCTTCACGACAAAGTCGCAGTAGTCGTCGACGAACGCCTGCATGTCGTTCCGCGTCATGATGTACGGCGGGCCCGTGCTCGCGTAGTACTCCTTGGCGTCGTCGGCCGAGACGTCGGCGCACGGCTTGCCGGCGCAGATGATCTTGGCGTTGCCGTCGCCGAACCAACCGGCGCCCATGTACACGGACCAGTCCTGCGCAATCGCGACGCCGTCCTTCACAGTGTCAGTCACCGTACTCGGGTCGCGTGCGCCCTTGTAGTACTTGGTGATATTGCGCCCCGTGTTCACCTCCAGCGGCTTGAAGAGCGTGATGTCGCCGTCCGTGAGCGTGATAATCTCGTGCTGCACAGGAGGGTGCGCGTGCTGCAGGAAGTGGCGCAGCGAGAACGGTTTGTTGTACGGCGAGTAGTCATCGTTGACCTCCGGCAGCGGGTGCGGGTAGTAGTTGGGCGTGAAGTGCACGCGGAAGTCGTAATAGAAGCGCGGCTCTTTCAGCACCGCGGCCTTCTGCTCCTCGGTGCACCCGGCGATAATCTGCGTGATCGGCCCCTTCTGCCCCACGCGCGTGGCCGACTCCTGGAGCGTCGTTGCGAGCAGAAGGCGGTGGCCCTGGTCGCAGCTCATGCTGAACACGATGTGCATCGTGCTGCCGTCGTGGTTCGCCGGGTACTTTTGCGCATTGTCGTCGTCATTGAAGTCGGCAAGGACGGAAGGAGGGACCGACGCCGTCGTGTTCTCACCGGTCGCGATGGTCACCAGCGCTGCGGCGGCTGTAAATAGTAGGAATGACAGCGAGCGCGCCATCGGATGCTAAGCGTGCGCGTGTACCTCTCTTGCGTCCACCGCGGGGAGAGATGAAGAGTGAACTGGGCACTCGCTCACGTGGCTTCCATTGTGATTCATCGAGAGCGAGATAGGTATCTCGAATGAAAAGGGGTAATATTTCTGAACTTAAGCAAAATATGGGAAGATAAAAAAGCTCAAGTATGACACGTTACGAAATAGACTCAAATCGGACTAAGCATAAGCTCAAATTGGACTAAAATTAGTAATTCCGTTCCAGAACCTAAAAAATAGCAAATGCTTTCTGTGCAACAGGTTCCCTCTGTAATATGCATAATTTGGGCTTACAAGCTGACTATTTTGGGCTTGCTGATGCATTACTTGACTGGTTCACCATCGGCCGGTGTTTGGCTTTTCGGGCAGATCGATCCGCTTGAAACGCGTTCGCATCTCTTCGCGCTCGCTCGCTTGCTGCAGCGACACCGACCCACGCACAGCAGCTCACACACAACAGCAAGCGGCCATGCGAGACAACGACAGCCAGAAGATTATCGTGGTGGGCATCCCCAAGACCATGGACGACGCCGGGCTCTCGGAGCTCTTCAGCGGCTTCGGCACAGTCGCGGACGCCAAGGTGGTGCTCGACGTCAACAACAAACAGCCGCGCGGCTTTGGCTTCGTGACGTTCACGTCCGGCGCCGCGATGCGCAAGGCGATCCAGGACATGAACAAGAAGGTCATCGAGGGACGCACGCTGAACGTGCGGCAGCTCGTGCCCAAGGACAAGTTCCAGGCGGAGAAGTCCAAGGACGAGAACGCGCCGGACGCGGCCTCGCGCCCTTGCTGGCTGCTACGCAAGGGCAAGTGCACCAAGGGTGACCTGTGTCCGTTCTCGCACGAGACAAAGAACGGTGAGTTCGGCTCGTGCTTTGAGTTTATGCAGACGGGCGAGTGCAAGCGCGGCGACAAGTGCATCTTCAGCCACAAGGTTGCTGGCGCCAACGCCGACGAGCAGAACGATAGCAGCGCAGAGACTGGCGAAGCCGCCAAGCCAACGCAGACAGAGAAGGTCAAGGCTGAGACGAAGAAGCCGCTGGTGAAGAGCGAGGCCGGCGGCGAGCAGAAACAGCGCGTATGCTACGCGTTCCAGAAGGGCAAGTGCCATCGCGGCAAGAAGTGCATGTTCCTGCACGAGAAGGTGCCCGAGATGGCGAATGACGTGCCCGTCGTGGTCGCGAAG
The DNA here is from genome assembly GCA_023334315.1 of Globisporangium alternatum. NCBI lineage: Eukaryota > Oomycota > Peronosporomycetes > Pythiales > Pythiaceae > Globisporangium > Globisporangium alternatum. The sequence goes on from JAASGT010000068.1 coordinate 25,218, forward strand.
AAAGACGGTGTGGCCCCAGTGGCCAAGCGCGGCGAGTTTGAGGTCGTGACCCAGGCAGAGGCGGGAAAGAAGCGCGGCCGTGCCAACAGCCACGATGACGGTGAGGATGACGACGACGACGATGATGTGAAGGAAGAGAAGCCAGTGTCAAAGCAGCAGCGAACGAGCGCCTCAGCTCCCAGTGGTCCACAGAAGAGCGACGGTCCGCAGCGCGGCCTCACAGCACACATGTCGACGTTCCTGTCATCAGCAAACAAGGGCAAGCCCACGACAACAACAGCAACACCCACAACACAAGCCTCGCCAGCTAAAGCACCACGCAGTGTTGAGGCAGCTGCATCCAAGAGACCAACGCCAGCAGCTACAAAGCCGTCGTTAGCACCACTAGCAGCTGACAAGCGTCCACGTAATGCGGACGCCAAGCCTTTCACGGAGAAGCGTCCACGCAGTGAGGACGCCAAAAAGTCCTTCACGGACAAGCGCCCTCGTTTCGACAGCAGCGGCCGGCCGTTCGAAAAGCGCGAGCACCCGGCAGCCAAGCGCATCAGCGAGCGCGAGAACGGCCCGAGCAAGTACGCGCCGCAGCCTGGCAGTAGCGCGCCGATGCGCAAGGAGGACAAGTGGAAGTCTCGCAACAACAAGAACGCGCTCCAGCGCCTGAACAAGAAGAACCGCCCGCCTGGGTACCAGCCGCCGCAGCAGCACCAGCACCACGAGGGCGAGCGTCCGCCGCAGCCCAAGCGCGAGAAGGTGGACATGGGCGCGGCCTTTGACTCGGACGACGACCGCAAGCCCCGCGGAGGCGGCAAGCCCCGCGTGGTGGACAAGGCGGCGCTCAAGGCGAACCGCGAGAAGCTGCAGCAGGAACGTCGTGCGAAGCGTGACGCCAAGAAGACGGCGCTCGGACGCCTGAAGACCCAGGAGAAGGTAGAGTTTTAAGGCGAATAGCTGACTGATAGCGACTGACTCACTGACTATCGTGACGATCGCCGACACGGTAGACGAGCGACGGAGGAGCGGATTACTTGGCCAAGAGCAAGCTTGCGAAGGGAGTGAGTGATAGAGATAACAATAGAGAAAGCGCGGTGGATTGCATGCTGCTGTGGTGCTTGGGCGTGCTGGTGGTGTCGTGAGATTGGTCTCCATCGGCGGTGTAGAGCTGGCGGACCGAGATGGAGGTCTCACCGGTCAGCAACAAGTCGTGGAGACCACATGGCGCGCACTCTTAAGCACAGCAAATTGAGATGGGAAGTCAGCAACTTTTGACAACTTCTAGACACAGTCTTTAGCATTCAATGCAAAACTCGATGAGCAAACCAATACATCACTAAGGACAGCAGGTAGCTGTTCTAACTCGATCATGAACATAAAGTATGTGGGAATCCAGCAATGAAATGGGATTTTGACACTGTGTTGAGTAGTTTCCATCGTTGGAACGTCTCTTTTGTTCACTATACCACGCGTGTGCTCCTGCTTGAGCCACCACCATCATCGCCTTCCCACCTTCCGCTCATTGACGAGCTCTGCGCTGCCACTTCTCACTCACTCCGCAAGCAACCACTAGCAGCAGCAGGAGAGAACACTGCGTCTATCGGTCCACCGTCCACCGCCGGTTCATGAATGACGGTACGACACTCGCAGCAGCAAGGCGACAGCATTAGTAGCGACCACGCGCATGCGACGGCAGCGGCGATCGATAACGGCGCGATGAGCCGCACGCGCGCGCAGTCCGAGGCGATCGCGATGATGGAGTCGCCCACAGACGCGGACTCGATCTGGGCGCCGCTCAGCGACTTCCACGGCGAGCTACTCGACTCGACTATAAACGTTGCTGGAGGTGCCGCGTCACTGCTCGGCGCTGCTCTTCCACCCACGTACACAGCGGCGAGCGCTGTTGACAGTAAACTCGCGAGAGAGACAGACAGGTACAAGATGGCGGCGCAGTCGTCCCGTCGAGCAGGCGGCGGCATCGGCGGAGGGAGTGATCGCAATATCACAGGCGCGAACGGAGCTGCTGGTGCTGATAATGACAACAGCGGTGGCACGAAGCAGACAGGAGGCGACAAGACAACGCTCCTGAACCGCAAACACTTTGGGCTCGTCGTGTCCGTGGCGCTCGCGAGCCTCCTGTCCACGTGGCTCAAGCGTGGCGTACTGCAGCTCATGCAGCGGCAGCTTGAGATGCAGCAGTACCAGGTGGACGCAGCCGAGCTGCTGCTGCTCGTGCCCTGGTCCTGCAGCTTCGTGCTGGGCTTCTGCTCCGACATCTTTCCCATTTTCAGCTCGCACCGCAAGGCGTACATGATCTTCGGCTGGGTGCTCTCGGTCGTCGCGCTCGCTGTCATGGCGATCCTCAACCACAGCAACGACTTCCACTCGGCGCTCTGGAGCCACAACAACAGCAACGGCACGTCGATGAATGGCGAGAACAACAAGGCGGCGATCGTAGGCGGTTACGTGTTACTCCTGGGCGCCGCGTGCTTTGGCGCGATCCTGAGCATCATGATGGCCGAGATCTACGTCATCGCGTTCTCCAAGCGCGAGACGCTCGAGCAGCGTGGCCACCTTGTGGGCACGTTCCTGCTCGTGCAGTTCGGCGCGCAGGTCGTCGGGCAGACCGTCACGGACTTGGTCGTGTTCAACATGGCGGCCGACGGAACGACCATCGAGCCGTACATCTCGTTCCAGGACACGATCCTCTTCCTCGCCGTCTACTCGCTGCTGCCGATCCCCATCGTCTTCTACTTGTTCGACGACTGCCTCGCCGACGACTACGACGCCGCCATGGCCACGAGCATCGTCGCGGCCACGAGAAGCAGTAGCCAGGTAGGTGACAGCATCTTGAGCATCAGTCACGAGGACGAGTGCGAGCTGCTGCAGGAATCCAAGTTTCATGACCAGCAAGCGCCCGGCCTCAAGAACCGACTCGTGGCGCTCTATCACAAGACCAAGAACCACTGGCAGCTTCTCTGGACGGCGCTCGAGGAGAAGGCGACGTGGCAGATCGTGTGCTTCCTCTGCGTCTTCATCTTCTTCAGCGAGTTCACGCTGCGCTACCCGTTCCTGGTGCTCGACCAGTGGGTGCACGTGACGGACAAGATCCTCTCGACGGGCAAGATCTTCACAGAGCTCATGTTCTTCCTCGCGGTGCTCCTCTGGAAGAGCATGTGCGTCAACACGCCGTGGGGCTCCTTCGTCATCGCGAGCTACCTGGGCGTCTTCATCTTCCCGCCCATGACTTACTTCCTACTCGTGACCTTTGGCATCGGCACCAACTTGGAGCTCTACATATTCGTGAGCCAGTCCCAGGGCTTCATCCGCGCGCTCGCGGTCGTGCTTGAGGTCGTGATGATGATCGAGATCGCCCCCAGAGGTGGCGAGGGTGCTGTGCTGGGCACAGTCGTGTCCATCGCCACGATCATGCGCCTCATCTCGCAGACGTTCTCTAACTTGATCGGGTACCTCTTCGGCACGCAGCTCCTCATGAACAGCAGAAGCGGCGGTGGCGATGCGGTCAACACGAACGACGACGAGCCCATGCTCGTGGCCACGGCGCTGCTGCTCTGCTACACGCTGCGGCTATTTGCGTTGTTAGGCGTCGTCTTCCTGCCGTCGCAGAAGCGCGCGCTGCGCAAGCTGCAGCTCGTGGGCGGCCGCAGAGGCTTCCGCGCGTGGTGGACTCTGGGCGTGCTCGTGATTGCGCTGCTCATGGGCACGCTGCTCAACTCGCTCGTGATCACGCCTGAGACCACGTGTCTGCACGCGCTCGGTGGCAGCGGCTGCGACTGAGGACATGATATGGCCAGCGAGCACGTCGCTGCGTGCTTTCGATCCAAGCTCTCCCACCCAAGCCACCTCGTCGCGTACATCTCGAGCGTCTTCTCCTGTAGACGAAGAGCGTTTGATGCGTCACGTTCTGCTCCGTCGACGCGCGTGCAAAGTCCAAGGTTCGTGCTTCATCTCGGCTGGCTGACTGTCAATCGAAGACAACGCGTCTGTCCTTGTCAACAGTAGCACTCGGCGGCTGATCTGTTCCAAGTCTTTCCTGTGCTCACACTACTGTAGCTCTGGCGACAACTCGCTGTCTGTGAGCAGTGGAGACCGACGGTGCGATGCCAGATTGCAGCTTCGAGTCGCTTGAGTGCTTTCCAATCTCTAGCTTCCAGTTCGTGCTCGCTGGCGAATAATTGCCGGGTCTGCGCGCCGAGTGTCTGAGCTGCTGCTATACGCAGCACGACTTCTCCAAGGTGGCGTCACCAGAGCGCCTCGACGTTCGTTCCGGTAGTTGCGGGATCTCGACCCTGGCTGCGTTGCCAGCAAGCAAGCACCATCATCGATGGATAGAATATCGAATGATCTATATCGTAATGCTTGGCTGACACAATTTTTTTGTCGTTGGGTACACAAAGGGTACAAAAGCCGCATGGGTACACTTTGAATATGCAAAGTGATGGTCGCCGTTACAAACAAACCCAGCAAGTCTTCAAGTTGCTTGTTTGCTCCACGCAAAGATTTGCGGCTGCACTGCACCCAGTTGTGTGGACTTGCTTGCTCAGCGCAAAAAGAGTTGTTCTGTGTGTGGGTGGGTGGGCACCCACACACAGTCTGGCGGACAAGTCTTGTCATGCGCAAGAGAGAGAGAGTTATTCGCAACAAACGACACAAGATGTGTGCGCGCGCTTCAAGCAAATGAGCAAGCAGCACAGAGCAGGACGGCCGCCTGGCGAAATCCCAACTGGCACAAAAGTGTCCAGAAGGGAGGAGGCTGCGGACAACTGAACCAGCGAAAAAGGTCGACAAGTCGACGTGTTGACGTCACTCCGTTCTTGTCGAGTCGTGCGGACTGACTGATTGGTTGTGCTGGCGTCAGAGCCACAAACGCGAACCCAGAACTGACACATGCAAGCAACCCCGAAACTGACCGACGTGGCAAAGTGGGGTCTTGTCCATGGAAAAAAGAGCTCAGCACGCCGAATCAGCGTGCGTGGCTCCGAACGAGTTGTGCTTTCGTTCTGCTCAACAAGCTGCTTGCGGCACTTACTTGCTTCTCTCACTTCCGCCAACTCTGGTGAATTATGATGCACTTTGCATTCTCATGCAATTGCGTGTTTGCCAAAGTTCGAAAATTCCCCTCACTCAGCAGGAAAAACTGGTCTTTGCGCACTTTTCCTATTGCGTATTGCATTGTGTGCAGGTTTTTGAGGGCTGCTCAATAATTCGCATCTTCATTTTTCAAAGTGTAGATATACTTTATACGTTACCACTCAATAAGGGGTTTACATTTTTTTAAAAGGTAAATATACCTTGAACTCAGTTGATCTGGCCCGAGCACCCACTGAAAACACGTCACCGCATCACGAAATGTGGCCATTGCGTGGGACGTTTTGTCAGAGAGGGGGGAAGATGGGACCAGCGCGCACACGTCAACAGGCTCAAGCCCTTTTCTGTGTGTAGTCGAGAAGAAAAAAACAGTGTGCGTGCATGTGCATGGTCCGCAGGCCACACAACCTGTCCGTCCGTCGTTGTCTGCACTGCTGGCCACATTCCCACACAAGCACAAGAGGAAACCGTCCGCGCAGGACTTTCCGTGTTTTTTAAAACATGACGGCGACGTCCACTGGTGCTGCAGGCGCTGCCGGCGGCGGGAGCAACACGGCTGGAGCAATTTCCGCAAGAGCTTCGTGCCAGACGCAGCGGCTGTCAGCGGTGCACGAGCGCGAGCTGAGCGACGCGCTGCTGCTGTCCCACCACCGCAACAACAACAAACCAATCAAGCCCAACAAGCACGACTTGCGCCTGATGACCCACATGCCGAGCTTCGCGTACTCGGGCCACACGATCGACGTGGTCGAGTCCGAGGGCGAAAGCGACGACCTCGACTGGGTCTCGAGCGACTACAACCACGGCGACAGCGAGCTCGATTCGTCCACCAAGTCCCATGAGAGCCTGACAGTGGTGCTCAGCGACGGCGGCACGATCATCCGCGAGGATTTGCCGTACATCGTCGGGCCATCGGCGTCCGCGCGGCGGAAAAAGAAGCCATCCCACCACAGATGGTCCCACGATCCGCACAGCAGCAGCATCATTAACAACGACAACGACCTGCGCGCGCCGCTGGACCAGAAGGCGCTCGCAGACAACGACGCGCATGGCTTCGCCGCGACGCACGTGACGACGCTCTTGAACCGAAAGCACGCGGGGCTGCTCTTCTCTCTAGCGTGCGCGAGCATGCTCACGTCGTGCCTCAAGCGCGGCGTGCTGCCGCTCATGCAGAGCGAGATGGCCATGGAGCAGTACCAGGTGGACGCGACCAAGATCCTGCTCATGCTGCCGTGGTGCTGCGGATTGCTCGTGGGCTTCCTGTCCGACCTCTTCCCGATTCGCGGCTCGCACCGCAAGGCGTACATGATGGTCGGCTGGGTCATCACGGTGCTCGGGCTCTTCGCCATGGTGCTGCTCAACAACTCGTACACGGGCAAGCTCAAGAGCAACTCGAGCTTCGGCAGCGAGAAACGCACGCAGATCGTCGGCGGTTACGTGGCGCTGCTCGGCGTCGCGTGCTTTGGCGGCATCTCGAGTGTGATCGTGGGCGAGATCTACATTGTGGCGCTCTCGCAGCGCGAGGCGCTCAAAAAGCGCGGCTACGCGCTCGGCACGTACCTCCTGACGCAGTTCTTCTTCGAGGGCGTGGGTCAGGCGGCGACCGACACGGTCGTCTTCCACGTGGTCACGGGCGGCAAGCTCAGCCCAATCTACTCGCTGCAGGACGTGCTCACGTTCCTTATCTGCTACGCCATGATCCCGATCCCCGTGCTCTACTACTTCTTCGATGACAAACTCGAGAGCACGGGCGGCCGCATCGGCGAGTGCGAGCTACTCGAGGAGGAGGACGACGACTACCTCTACCAGCAGTCCGATGAGAAGACTCAAAGTGCGACCGCGAGGGTCTCCTACAAGGCGCAGCGCCACTGGCTGCGGCTCTGGGCGGCGCTGCAGCAGCGGGCCACGTGGAACGTCATCTGCTTCCTCTGCACGTTCATCTTCTTCACCGAGTTCACGCTCAAGTACCCGTACGCGGTGCTGGACAAGTGGGCGGGCGTGACGGCCAAGGTCACGTCCACGAGCAAGATCTTTGCCGAGGCCATGTACTTCTTGTCGGCGCTCGTCTGGGTCGTGTTCTTCCTCAACCGCAACTGGAACAACTTTGTAGTCGCGAGCTTCCTGGGCGTGTTCGTGTTCCCGTCCATGGCGTACTCGCTCGTGTGCGCGCTCGGCAGCTACTGGAAGATCGGGCTGTACATGTTCATGGGCTCGTTCCACGGCTTCGTGCGCGGCATCGCGATCATCCTGGAAGTCGCGATGACCGTCGAGATCGCGCCGCGAGGCGCCGAGGGCGCGCTGCTCGGCACGATCGTGAGCATGGCGACCATCATGCGTCTCATCTCCGAGACGTTCTCGAACTCGATCGGCTGGCTCTTCGGCACGCAGTTTTTGTCGCAGGACACGGGTACCGCGACCAAAGACGAGCCGCTGCTCGTGGCCACGGCGCTGCTACTCTGCTACACGATCCGGCTGTTGGCGCTGCTGGGCGTGCTCTTCCTGCCGTCGCAGAAGATCGCGCTGCTGCGTTTGCGCTTCGTGGGCGGTCGCAAGCCCCGGCGCGCCTGGGCCACGCTCGCGATCCTCGTCGTCTCCATCCTCACGGCCGCGATCGTCAACTCGCTCATCATCACGCCCGATACCATGTGTCTCCCGGCCTTTGGCGGCAAAGGCTGCTCCAAGTGAGCCCCATGGGTCCCATCATCATCATCTTAACTTATAGCGTTCGTCGTTGTTTTGACTGCCGAATCTTAATTATCAATATATCATATCTATAAGGCTCCTCCATTCGCATCATCGCGCTCTCGCTCTCTTTCTAGGCGAAGCTCACTCATCCAACACGTTCGATTGCCCGTATCGATTAGATACGTTGGGTGTCGCTACAGGACGTGCGTCTTCCGATTCGAGATGTCGTCGTACACCAGCACTTCGTGCGGCGCGACGTAGCTCTTCGCAAAGCCCAATCCGTTCTTCGTCGGCTGTGCGAACGCGACCTGGCCTCTCGCGATCTGCATGCCGTAGATGAGCTTGTCGCGAACGGCGTCGACGAGCCGCGTCGCGATCTTCTTGCCTCGGGACGACGGGTGTACCCAGATCTGACAAATGCCGGCAAGCACTGAGCGAGCGCTGGAGCATTGAGACGCTTTTGTGCCATTTGCGATGGTAGAAACTGTTTGGACCACGAGGTTCGAGGCGTCGCGATCCAGTGGGAATGCCTTCTCGACGCGCTCGACAGTGATGCAGCCGACGATTTGCTTATCTTGGATGTAGATGAAGTGGCTTCGCTGGAGGAACACGGGCTCTTCCACAAACCCAAGCGCGTCGTCCAGCAGCGTCTTGATTTCCAGCAGCTTCTTGACGTGCGCTGGCGGATCTTCGCGACGAATTTCAATGATCCGTGCTGTAAATTGTCAACGAGCAAAGATCATACGATTGAGTCTTCTTCTCCACGAAAACACACACTTACACTAGGCAATGGACGCACCTTTTTGGTCCGGAAACGCCTTCATGAGCCGCTCGTTCTTCCACTGCGCGATGGTAAGTCCCTTCTGGGAGCTCTTGCAGAATCGCTGGTGCTCTTTTTCATCTTCCTGTAGCACGACACCGTCAAAATGTTAGCCGACGTGCTTTACCACCAAGGGCTTGCAGTGACTACAAGCAAGACTGTTTGCTTTGTACCTCTTCGCCAACTGTGTACAGCAACCCGCACGTCCGGCAGGTGGTATACTTGCCAAAGCTCTTCTGTCCGACATCAATGTACGACTGCAAAGTCGGCGTTGCTTTCACAGGTGTCGCAGATGACGGCGACGGCGCAGCACTTGCAGATGGCAAAGCTCTCTGCTTCTTCCTCACTGGAGAGCTCCTTGCGTCCGCCGTACATGGCTTAGCGAAGGGCGACATCGTGAGCTTTGAGGAGGACGATGGCGCCGCTCGCGCTGCGGGGCTCTCGTTGCGCGATGTTGTCTTCGTTGGCGTGCGCTTGCGCTTCGCTGCGATGGGGAGCATTGCACGCCGCATCAGGGCAGCGTTGATGTCCATTCTGCTGCTTGCGCTGTTGCTTTCCAAGCTGCTTCTGCAAATGGCGTGCTTTTGACAATGAGTTGCCGCCAAAAAGACAATGAACGCGCCAAATTCCGACAAAGTACGAAATGTGACGCGAAGGTCGCTTGAGCGACCAAAGAAATTAAGGCAAGAATTTGTAGGTTGCATCTTTCCGAATTGGTTTGGAGTTATAATACGGTACGTTTGAAGGTTGCATGCTCCTTATTTGTTTTACAATACGGTTATTACGGTACTGAGTCGGCAATCGAATCCACCCAGCGCACATCCTGGATTCATTTGGTTTGCTAGGCGCGCATTGTTATTGCTGCTGCCATTGCCAAAGTTCTGCAGCACTAGGAGCGTGCCGTCCATGTGTCGAGCTACGCGATGGTGTTGTTCAGCGGCGTCGATTTCTCTTTTCTGCTCATGATGATGTCACTGGTACAAGAGCAGCTGCTAACGTAGTTCTCAAGGTTGGTCTCAGCAAGAACACCTCCTTTCACTGCTTATGCGGGACGCGCAAGAGCTTACTTGGCGCCTCGATATCGCATGGACCAATACAATCTTCACATCATGGATCAAGCTGTCAATCGCCTACATTGGCGATATTGTCCTAGGCTGTTACGTCTTCTCGACGCTTTGGTGCCCGATTTGCATCATGGAGATCGTGAAACCCTCCGTGTACTACCTCGTCGCGCTGGCTTGCACCGACTGGAGCCGCATGACCAAGAGCGCCGTGAAAGACTTGGAGGTGGCCGCCATCACGGAGATTGAGTTCGAGGTGGACGCGTTCAACTTTGTGCTGGCTGAAAGCGACTCCACCACGGCGCTGTGAACAACCTGGCGCCGATTGCACGCCCTCGAGCGTCTCACTGACGCACGAGCAGTAGTGAGACGACGAGATGGAGGGTGAGACCTGCTCTTGGCGCACGGGCCCCACAAGCGAGCTGTGAAGCGAGAGCAATCGATGCAAGTCTGTAAGGACTGACCTTCACTCTTGGTGTTGGTCCGCTCATCATGTCTCCTTTCCCATATCTGGGCCATCATACATACTATCACTCTAAACCTAAAGTAAATAATTCTAGTGTAATCACCAGGCACATGCCATCTGTGATTAGCACATGTGGCAGTTGAAGATTCATTTAGCATAGTTAAGAAATTCAAAAAAATAGTGAAGGTAAAGACACGGAGCGGTTGATGTCCCACGACAGATCCACGCACATGTGTCCTACGGCCTATGCCCTACCCATACAGCGCTCTCTTGGACAAGAAACAAAGAGGCAAGAAGGCGGAACAAACAAGCAGGCTCACAACTCTCACTTTCAAATTAATCATCAATAGCAGCAACCACTCCTCCTCAAGCTCGCCTTCTCCTTCTCCTCTCCTCCTCGCCACAGCACGACCGCCCGATCCACCCACGTCTCCAACTTGCTTCCTCGCTCGCTCTACGCCAAACCAGCACCCATCCCGCTTGGTCATTCGGCTGCTGTCTATAGTTCTTACTCGCTTAAGTGCGAACGATCTTTACATAGCCCATGATTACAATATTTACCTCTGGTGATGTCAAATGATGCGATGGATACATTTTACAGTATATGTGTTGATTAAACGACCAAGTGAGGTTTTATACCCTTTCAAAAATTTATATTTGTTATTATGGGGTAATGCAACTAGCCTAAATACAACTAACAAGCCAGCTTTTAACTACCTTCATAAAAAAATAAGTTTCTAAAGAAATAGTATGTATTTTATATTGTGATTACTATGCGACATGCTGCTCAGGCTGTAATGCTCACACTGTTCGCTTCTGCTTGCAGAAAGACTCACTCTCTGTCTAAATCGATAAATGCAACTTCATCTGTCACATTTCAGCATCTTTTTCTGTTCTGAGTCACTCTTTAAACCGTTGGAGCTCTTGATGCGTAATCCTCTATCTGAGGAGACAGCTGTCTGTCTGAGTTTTGCAACCAGCTCGGGGCTATGATGCGTGGGCTATGATGCGTGGTCGAAAAGCTTCCCTCACTCCCAATCTCGCTCTCTCTACACTCGCGCGCCCACCACCAGATCGATCCTCCGCTGCCACCGCGCGTCTCTCGTCGAAGAGCTCATTTCCGCAAACAAACGCCGCGCCGCACAAGGGAGCTCCTCGCGTGAACCATGGGTGGCCAGGAGACGTCGCTGCTGCTCAATAATGCCAAGAACGCCAAGTCGACGACCGAGCCGGAGGTGAACGTGCGCGCCGAGTTGCTCTCGCTCTCGTCCATGGCGCTGCAGGTGAGCCTCTCGACGTTTGCGCGCATCGCGCTCACGTCCATCGACGGCGCGTTCCTGGGCCACTTGGGCACGAACGCGCTCGCGGCGTCGTCGCTCGCGTCGATCTGGACGAGCGTGCCGCTCACGGGCGTCTGGGCTGGCGCGTCTGCGCTCATCACGCTCTGCGGGCAGGCGTGGGGCGCCAAGAACGGCACCCTCGCGGGCATCTGGCTCCAGATGGGGCTCGTGATCACGAGCGTGCTCATGGTGCCCGTGTTCATCTGGTACTGGTGCGTCGGCATCGCGCTCGAGAGCTCCACGAACAACGCCGAGGTCGTCGCTCTCGGCGTGCGCTTTGCGCGCATCCTCTCGTTCTCGATTTGGCCCTCGCTAGTGTACGCGTGCATCCGGCTGTATTTCCAGTCCATGGGCATCATGGCTCCGACGACCGTCGTGGGCACCATGTCGATTGCCGTGGCGATCGCCGCGAACTACTTCCTGATCTACGGCTGCTTTGGCTGGAGCGGCATGGGCTTTGACGGCTCACCTCTCTCGACAGTCATCGCGTCGTGGTTCCAACCCATCGCGCTCGTCTCGTACTGCATCGTGTACAAGAAGATGCACCTGCAAGCCTGGGGCGGCTGGGACTGGAACGCATTCACGCCCGAGCGCATCACGACGTTTCTGAGCATCTCCGGCCCGATTGCCAGCAACTCGCTCGTGTCTAGTCTCGCGAACTCGGCGCTGTCGCTTGTCGCGGCCAAGCTCGGCTCGGACATCATCGCCGCGAATGCCGTCATCTCGGGGCTCTGGGGACTGCTCTGGGCGCTCTTCTGGGGCTTTGGCTGCGCGACGCAGATCCGCGTGGCCAACTACCTCGGCGCGAACCGCCCGCAGGCAGCCAAGACGCTCGGCATGCTCGGTTTCATGTGCACGATCGTGACGGTGATCCTGATCGCCACGCTTACGCTGAGCTTCCACGAGGCGATCTTCCGCGTCTATACGGACGACGACGACCTGCTCAAGCTTTGCATGCTCGTGCAGCCGATCTTCGTGTGCGCGTACATGATCGAGTCGATCGAGATGCTCACGGCGTCGATCCTCACGGCCATGGGGCAAGTCAAGGTCACTGCCTGGACGAGCTCGCTCTCGGTCTGGTTCATCGAGCTGCCCTTCGCGTACATTGTCGGCATTGTGCTCGGCTACGGCTTCGAGGCGCTCTGGTACGGTATCTGCGTCATGGAGGTGATCAAGCTCTGCGTGTTCGTGTTCACGCTCTCACGCACCGACTGGGCCGAGATGGCGCGCATCGCTGTAGACACCATGGAGGCGAACCCGGACGTCACGGACGGCGACGAGAGCCAGGAGCAGCAGGCCGAGTCGCTTCACTTCGCCGTGGCCGAGGGTGGCAACACGCCCGTGGGCTACAATCCGATGACGCGCTCGCCCGCGACGGCGCTGCTCACGCCCGTGGGCCGCAAGCAGCAGTGGGATCAGCTCGACGAGGGCGTGCACCAGCGCAGGAACTCGCTCGCGAGCCCTAAGCGCGCGAGTTCCTTCTCGCACGCCTAGAAGAAGAAAAGTTAAGTAAGTATGTACCTAAACCAATTTCCGCATTATCAGGAAAATGGTTCGTGGCCGACAAATACAAGTTTCGTGTTTGATGTTTGAACAGTGAAGAAGCCATGTATGTATGTGCAGTCTGTATATTACTAGCTGTCGTCCTGTACGTCGCCGTTGTTGTCGTTGAGCGACTCCATTTCCTTTATGCGGCAGCAGGGGCAGTGGCCCGCCTTGAGGTACTCGAACTCAAAGTCCTCTTCGTGGAAGAACCGACGGCAGTGCGGCGACAGGTGGATCTTGATCTCCGGGATCATGTTCTTGAAGTACTTGTTGCGCACCAGCGGGCTCGGGTACTTGACGATGAAGACCTCACTGGGGTTGAGGCTCCGCAACACGCGCTCGTCCACCTGGAGCACGCGGTATTGCGCCACGGCCGACCGGTGGCCCGTGCTACTGGGTCCGAACGACGCCTGGCGGTTGAGCGCGAGTTCGAAGAGGTCCGTGGGAGCACTGTTGTTGCCTCGTCGACCGCTGTTACTCTCCTCGTCGTCGTCGCCGAACTTCATAGTTTGTGTGCCGTCGCCGTGGTCCGTCTCCTTCCAGCCGCCATCACTCTTGCCGCCGCTGCCTTTCGAGTCGGCACTCGCGTTTGGGTGCGTTTGGATGAGCTTCTCGGCTTGCTCGTCTGTGATCTCAGGCTACAAAGTGAAGAGCTCACGTCATTAGCACCACTACATAAGAACATGCGAAGCAGTAAGTACACTCGAGACATGCACCTACCGTGGGCTGGAACTCGACGAGCGGTAGGTTCTCGAAAGACACGAACGAGCGCACGAACGGGTGGCCCGAGTTGACGCACACGTCGCCCGTGCCGTTCGGGTTGAGCAGCGGGTTGACAGACGATGAGCGGTAGTCGACCGGCAACAACTCTTCCTTGTCCGAGTACGGCTTGGTCTGCAGCGTCATGGACGTGAGGTCCACCTGGCGCTGCCACTCGGCGCGCAGTTTCATCTGCAGTAGCTTCTCGAACGCCTGGCGCGCTAGCTTGAACGTCTCAAGCTGCAGCGCGTGGTGGCCGAGTGTGAAGTAGATGTTGCCCATGGACACCCCAGGTGGGGCCTGCTGGTTCGTCTTGTTCAGCTTGTTGATCAAAAAGCGCGCCGAGTGAAAAAGCGACTCGGGCAGCAGCGTCGTGAACGGCTCGTCCGTGTACGAGTAGATCATCGCGTACGCATAGTAGATCTCCGACAGGTGCTCGTTCTCGAGGGCCGCCGCCAGCTGCATCTTCGTGGCTTCCGGAAGCTTTCTATTCCCACCACCATCTCCGCCTTTCTCATCACTGTCGACAGGGTCTGCTGCTGCTAGATCAGGAACGGGAATCGCGCTCAGCTGTTGCTCACAGAGCCGCCAGTGGTAGTGCGAGGCGTCGCGAAAGCGCCTCTCAGCCACGGCGTTGCCAATCAGTTGCAGCAGCAGCCTGGTGCAGTGGTCAGGCCGCTTCGCCTTGGTGTACGCCTCGAGAGCGTCGTCGAAGCGGTCCTGGCTGATGAGCCACTCGGCGTAGGGCACGTACACCTCCTCGACGTTCTTTACGCGGTCTCTGTGCTTCTGCGCGAGCCGCACGGCCTCCTCCCACTCCTGCAATCGGATGTGCATCTTGAGCAGCGCGTCAAAGTCGCCAATTTTCAGAAACACGTCGCGCGCGTGCTTGAACTTGTCGGCCTTGAGGAAGTACGAGGCGCAGAGCGAGAGGATCTTGGTCTCGCTCGTGTCCACGCGCTGCGCAATTTCGAGCAGATCGTCGAACCAGCCGCGCTCGCCCATGATCTCCACGGCCTTGAGCGTGTTACCGCTCGCCGTGTACATCTCGGCCGCGGCGCGCCAATCCTGAACCTCTTCGGCCCACTTGGCCTGGTCCTGCACGAGCTGCTTGATGTCCACGATCTTACTCTGCGCGGCAAACTTCTTGGCCTCGTCCCACATGCGCAGGTCCGCGAACATCTTGATCGCGGTCTGCGCCTCGCCGCAGTCGGCAAAGAGCTTGGCGGCTAGCTGGAACTTGCACTGGTACGCCATGATCTCGGCCTGGAGCATGGACTTGACCTTCTTGCCGAACTCGGCCTCTGCCGTCTCCTCGTTTGGTAGCTGCTGCTTTTTGCGCTGCTCGAGCGCATTCACGAGCTCAATGTAACGCACGTCGCGTACGCGGATGAACGCCTTGCGCGCGATCTCAAAGTTCATGCTCTTGAGTGCCTCCCACGCGAGCAGGCGCCAGTCGGCCTCGGTCACGCCCAGACACGACACCTGGTACGCTTTGGCGAACTCGTTCTGCTCTAGGTACCGGTAGAGCGGCGCCGACTGCGGCACGTCGATAGTCTGCACCGAGAGCGAGTTGAGACAGAATACCTTGGAGCCCGTGAAGCCCACGACGAAGCCCTGCATGCGCTGCGAGTGGCCGGGAAAGTTGCCCGTCTTGATCTTGAGCTGTCCATTGCCCGCGAAGCAGAGCATGTCCTCGAACTCGGTATTCCACGCGACACTGTTGGCGTCCTTCTCCTCAAAGAGCATCTCCTTTGTTGCCAGGTCGTAGACAATGCACTTGTGCGAGTCGTCCACCACAGCGAGCTTCTCGCGGCTACAATATGGATAGACGAACAGCAAAAAATGTCAAAAGAAAAAGTGTCCACAGGACTGTCAGCTTCAACAAAAAAGTGTCTCTCTAACAAAGACAGTGTACGTTCATAGAGAAAGAGCACGCACGTACTTGGCGCTGATGTCGAGACACGAGATCGGGCTGCTCTGGTGGATGAGCGGGATCGGGAAGGGGTTGTTGATGAAGATCTGCCAGACCGAGCCGTCTTTCAGACCCACGAGCAGCCCTTCCTTGCCCTTCGCGCCGCCCGTGACCTTGATGTAGCGAATGAGTGACTCCATGACCCACTCGCGCTCCTTCTTGCCCGCGAAGTCGTACTGCTGCAGCTTCTGCTTCTGGCACAGGATGAAGTTGTAGCTCGTGACCACGAGCAGGCTACATGGTAGGTCCTTGACGATACGCTCCTTGACACGATAGCGCATCTCGTAGCTGCTCGCCGTGCCGCCGGACTCGGCCTCGAGCTCGTAGATGATGATCTTGTCCGAGAGCTGCACGGCGAGCCGGTCGCGGTAGACCGAGAGCTTCTTGACGCAGTCGCGCGTGCGGATGCGCACTTTCTGCTCCGTCATGAGGTGCTGCACGATCACGTCCGTGATGTTCTCGCGGTACGCGTAGCGCTCTTGGTAGATGCCGTGCACTGTGCCGAACACGAGGCAGTGCACGGCGATCGTGCCGTCCTCGCAGCCCACGGCCACGAAGTTCGTCTTTGGCCGCGCCTTGATGGTCCAGATCCAGTTCTCCATCTCGCAGATGCTGTGCAATTGTACATAGTGTACAGGCAGCGTTAGCATTAGAGTCTAGAGACTTGCCAGAGTGTTGGAGCTGGTAGACGTACGTGGAGAGGAAGATGCCGTCCTTTGTGTAGAGCCCTGCCTTGCGGTTCGAACCGCCAACGAGCAAGTATTTGCCCTTGCTGCACCATTGAATCACCAGCAGCAAGAATCGTTAGCTTCAGCCTCCCATACTGCCATCGATGGTCTCATTCACCTACATACCTAAAGTACGTGATGCTCGTGGGGTTGAACGCGAGCTTGCGCGGCTTGCCCTGTATGACGCCACTAAGGTTGTAGAACGAGAGCGTGCGGTCCCAGCAGCCGACCGCGAGGATGTCGACATTGTCGTCATTTGAGATGGTCCAGGCCATGGTCCACACAGGCCCGGGACGCTCGATTAGCTGCTTCTCGTTGCCTTGCTTGTCGCGCACCGTGATGAGGCCGTTGAGCAGCCCGAGCGCGAGGTACTGGCCATCCTTGGTCCAGCAGGCGCAGAGCACTTTGGCGACGACCTTGTGCTTGGAGACAGACTTCTGCTCGGGCGCCCAGAGCCCAAAGTCTGAGATCGTACAGCTCGCGAGGCACTGCGACTGCGGGTTGTACACGAGTTTCTGGATGCTGTCATTGTGCGTGTACTTGAGGATGCCTTCGGCCTTGTCGGTCCAGATGATCACGACGTTGTCGGCGCCGCCCGAGGCGAAGCGCTTGCCGTCGTGCGAGTAGTCAACCGTGTACACGATGCCCTTGTGGCCCTTGAGTGAGTGCAACAGCGAACCGTCGATCGCATCGTAGACCATCACGCGCGTGCCGATCGCCGCCACGAGCTGCGTGCCGTCCGGCCGGAACGCCACGTCTTGCACGATGAACTTCTCGCCATTGCGCTCGGGCACCTTGTCGCTCCACGCGAGCACACTCCGCATCCTTGTGTGCCTGTGATGGTGTGTAAATGGATGCGAGAGAGCTTATGAGTGTATGGGAGGCGATCGCAGTCCACGAGTCGCAGCGTGGCTCGCACGTAAAGCGGAGACGCGAAAAGATCGTGAAAAGTCGCGCGTTGTGGCCAAGAGACGCGAGAAGATCACATGAGAGCGCATAGAAGGGCCAGAATACTACATCCTGATACGAATGAGCTCCCAAGACGAGATGCTGGTGCAACTAGCGTGACCAACACGTAAAAACTTCCTCTAACTATGGCTCTGGCAACACCTAGAGGCAGAGCATCGGCACCTGCGGTGGCGGCATCTACTACTACTTCCAGTTCGTTTGTGGCGCAGGCGCGGATCCGGGTCGTCGTGCGCGTGCGGTTGAAGCTCGAGCTCGAGAAGAATGACTCGAGCGACTTCCTCACGATCAATCGCTCCAGGTTCGTGGACTTTTTGCGCTGTTGCTGCTGGCTGTTTGTCACTTCGTTGTGACATTAATGTGAGTTCATCTGTAGGAACTCGCTGCAGCTCTCGGCATCGGCTGCCGCGACTGAAGCCAAGAGCTTTGTGTTCGACCAAGTGTTTGATCCGCAATCCACCCAGGTTTGCTTTCGGAGCTGCCTTCAACTCAGGGTTTGGCTGATCTCTCATACGCCTCATGATTGCATGATGCGCCTGTCGTCGAGTAGCTCGAGATTTACGACCAGATTGGGTTTGCCAGCATGCTCTCAGGGGTTCTCGAAGGCTACCACGCCACTATCTTTGCCTATGGCCAGGTATGGACGCTCGTGATCCAAGGTTGAGAATGGTAATGCTTACAAACGAAGTCTGTCTATGATCTGAGCAGACAGGGTCTGGCAAAACGTTCACGATGGAGGGCTCCGAGTACGAGGTACGAGAACTCACCCAAGCTCTGTTTGTGAACGCTCCTCATAGTGATTGGCTGTGGGATCAGAGAGCTCGCGATGTCAACTCGAGCAATAGCGACAGCCAGCGCGTCATATCGAGACCCAAGGCGTCTTCTGACGTGACCGCTAGTTCGACTCGCATGGGGGTAAGCAGTCTGAGCTACTAGCAATTCACAACCTGACGCACCCTGGCCATTCGTTCATTCGCTACCTACTATTCCCCAACAATCAGATTATTCCGCGCGTGATTTTCAACCTGTTCGAGATGATCTCGTCCCAGTCTCTCTCGTCCACAGCCACAGGCCGTCGTGAGTTCATCATCAAGTGCTCATTCGTGCAGATCTACAACGAGCAGATCTTGGATCTCTTCAACCCGTCCCACTTGCACCAACAAAGCACTGCTTCATCAGGCAGCAGTCGCCCATCAACCCAGTCCCGAAGAGCCCCACCGATCAAGAATCCCAACAACAGCAACAATGCCTCGTCCTGTGGCCTCAAACTCCGATGGTCGGCCGCGCGCGAGTTCTACGTGGAGAACCTGCGCATCCTCGAGTGCCAGAGCCCCGAGCAGGTCATTCGGCACTTCCAGGAGGGAATCAAGCACAAGGTCATGGCCTCGCACCGCCTCAACGCGGCCTCGTCACGCTCGCACTGCGTCTTCACGATCTACGTCGAGAGCTTCGACCCGAGCGACAACCCGAACGACGTGCTGCAGAGCAAGCTGGCGCTCGTGGACCTCGCTGGCTCGGAGCGCATCGACAAGACAGGTGCCACGGGTGTGACGCTGCAGGAGTCCATCGGAATCAACAAGTCGCTCTTCGTACTGCGCCAGGTCATCCAGGCGCTCAGCGAAGAGAGCAATAACAACAACAGTGGGGTCAGTGTCACCACCAAGTCCAAGGACCGCGCGTACATTCCGTACCGGGACTCGAAGCTCACATCGCTGCTCAAGTACAGTCTCGGCGGCAACAGCCTCACGCTCATGATTGCGTGCTTGTCGCCCAGTGACGCGCACTTTGATGAGAATCTTAGCACGCTCGTGTACGCGTCCAAGGCGCAGTGCATCGCGAACAAGCCCGTGAAGAACGAGGACCCCAAGACGGTGCTCATCCACGAACTCCGACAGGAGGTCGAAGGGCTGCGGCGGCAGTTAGCGCAGGCCCAGGACGTCATCCTAAGCTTCCAGCAGATTGCGCCAAACAGTGAGACTCACGCCAATCAGCAGCAGGGTGAGTGTTCTACATGCAAAGCATTAGCTGGGAGTGACCCGCCTGCCCAGACAGAGAGCGAGCGACCAGAAACAAGCTCCGAGGCATCGCCTACAACAAAAGAATCTACTGTACCAGCAACAAAAGCAGCATCAATCTCATCAAAGTCCCCATCTTCTTCCTCACGAGAGAGCGTAACGGCCAAGAAGCTCAAGCTGAGTGTGATCGACAATGTCGAGATGATCAAACAGCTCTATGCGACCGAGAAGCTGCTGACGGACCGTGTGCGCGCGCAGAGCCGGCGCATCGAGGACCTCGCCTACGAAACGCGCGTGCTCAACGTCGAGAACCAGAGTCTGCGCGACAAGATGGAGGTGCTCGAGTACCTGGTCGCGGATCAGCGAACTTTAGCAGCGGACGGCAATGAAAACAACAACAGCAGCGAGCCTGAAGAGCCCGAGGAGATCCCAGGCTACGGGACGCTGCCGTCGTCATCATCTTTCAGCCTTCCGCGTGTTAACGCCAGTGCCCCAGCATCAGAGCGCATTCGCGAAGTTCTTCGTGGTAGTCGGAAAAGCAGCTCACGGAGCACGAATTCGACAGAGAAAGGCGCCACAGCATCGAGGCCGAAGAGCAACAACAACAGTATCAGTAGCAGCAATCAGATGAAGATGGAGCCACAGGCGAAACGGAAAGACCTCGAGACCGGCCTGCTCTCGGTTTGTTGTGTGTTTCTGCATAGAGCTTCGGTGTTGTGGGAGAGCAGCTGACTTGACTCACGCATGTCTTGCTTGTGCAGCTGAACGAGCTGAAGGACCTACTGGGCGGAAAGAAGCAGAGTGAGCAGCCTTCCAGCAACAACAGCAGCAGCAGACCAGGGCGAACCATCTCGAATGGACGATCACAGCCCCAATCCTCTCAAGTGCAGACTGGCAGCAAGCCTGACTTGCCAGCGCCCCCACCGATCAAGCAGTCTGCCAGTAGCTCAGGTATTCTCGCGATTGTTTTTGCTTTCTTGGGCATGCAGCGTCATCACCAGCCTCTGTAACCATTTTTATCAGGCCTCTTGGTGCCAGCAAACAGCGACAGATCGAACTCACGAGTCACGACGACGACACCCACAGCGAGTATTCTCTCGACGCTGGAGCAGAACCCGAGCCACCAGCCACGACGAAGCGCGTTTGAACTAGGTGCGTCCCTTTTAACACATTCTGAATGGTGTCTTCCACCAGCACTCTGACGCTTCGCTTTCTATCCAGATCCGCTCGACTCGCTCTCGGAGCTCAATCGCCTGCTGCAGGTCAAAGCCACGTTGCGACGCGTGGCGACCTCAAATGCAATCGATGGCAATAGGCTTGGCACCAAATAGACATTTTTCGCTTTGGGTACCGGACCAGCACACTTCAACTTCTGGTTCTGACGAGGTATTCGCTCACGCGCACCTCTCAAAGCGAAAGCAGCTGGCTTACCACGTTGGCGACGAGAGGACTCGCGAATCACGGCAAGCACAGTTTCTGTATCTTTCTTTTGCCTGCTAGCTCATTCTGTAGTGTGAGCGTCTCTATCCGAAGGACAGCCGTCGTGTCGGCGATCTACAGAGGCACACGCGCGCAGAAGACAACACAAACCAGTTAGTTCACAACACTCGATAGAACGACGAAAGAGAACATGCGAGCAACAAACCCTCTTACCGGCTTGCGTGTAGAGGCCCGTAATCAAAGCAATTAGTCGACATTCAACTGCCTGTAGCGCCTCCTTGACTGCGGCTTGCAGCGTGGCGGCAGCATTCGTCACGCTCTTCTCACGAGCAGCAACCGTCTTTGGCTTCTTCTTCTTCTTCATCGGTGGGAACGTCTCGAGTATTCGCTTGAGCGTCTTCTGCGACATCGAGATGCCCTTGTGCCGCAGTTCCGTGAGGTGTTCATCAACAGACGCGTAGCGGTGCGCTGTGGTCCACTGCTAGTGTTCTGTTCTCTGCGTCTCGGACATGATCTTGCGGCGGCCTTTGCCCGGGCCGACCTTCGCAGCCTTGAGCAGAGCCACATGCCGATAGACAGAGGCACGAGAGTAGGCAGCGGCTGCCGCGAGCTCGGTCGCAGAGTGGCCTGCGGCGTGCAGCCGCACGATCATCGCTGCCTTTTTCGGCTCCAAGGTCTTGTCCGCCATGCTTTGACGCGGTTGTTGAAGTCTGGAAATGAAGGAAGTGTAGCCTAAATTTTGAGGTATATATTGTCGACTTTGCAAACCCAATTATAAAAGTGAGGAAAATCGAATTGTGAGGCAACAAGAAAACGAAAAAGCGCCCAAAACGAAGATGACGGTGATCGCGGACAAGGTTCTCGTCGTGTTCCTCGACGGAGCGCTCTCTCCTGGCGACAGCGCTGCTGCTGCCGCCGAGTCGAAGGCGTTCAATGAGGTTGCCGCGCGCGGCTGCAACGGCTTCCTCGTGCTGCCAGGTGCGAAAACGCTCGTGCTGAAGGAGGAGATTCCTATGTTCTATGTGGCTTGGGCATGCTGCTTAGTCATGAATTGTCTTTGTGCTACGTTAGATCATGCACAGGGAAATGGAGAGCTGAGCGACCTGGAGAACCTGCTGAGTGTGGAGCGTGTGGGTGAGACTGCGCAGTTCAAGTACGTTTGTGCGTCTATTCATTCAATCGCAATTGCTCGTACAGCAAACACACAGTGATTACTACCATAACATGGTCTCTAATGTTGGGCATCCATCCTTGCAACATCTAACACCTACGCCACTCATGTTATTTACTCACCAGGTTTCCAAAGATGCCCATCGCGTTCTTCAGTACGTCGTCCAGCTCCTGTGCGCTCGCATCGTCTCTCGGCTTCGAGCGCGTGCACAGCATCACGACGGACGAAGAGAGCGAGAGCGAAGCGTCCGCCTCTGCGAAGGAGCTCCTGACGGGGAATGCCAAGCAGCTCGTGTTCGTGCATTTGGACGTCCACGTGGGCAGTGACCACTGGGTGCACTCTCTCGTGCTGGATGCGTTGCAGCAGCAGGAGCGAGACGTGGACTC
Organism: Globisporangium alternatum; assembly: GCA_023334315.1. Lineage (NCBI taxonomy): Eukaryota > Oomycota > Peronosporomycetes > Pythiales > Pythiaceae > Globisporangium > Globisporangium alternatum. The sequence goes on from JAASGT010000068.1 coordinate 47,675, forward strand.
ACGCTGCCTCGTGACGCTCGTGCAGACAGCGCGTCAGCGTCACCAGCCGCAGCTGAACGCCGGCTCGTCCAGCAGCCCATTCTGGCCGCGTCAGAGCTACGAGAAGGTGAATGGACAGTACCCAGCAGCAGAGGGCGCTTCGCCATCGTCATCGAATGCGGAGCTGCGTCGCTTGCTGCTGTCGTTCTACCAGAAGGATCGCACGCGCCGCGACGGCGTGCAGCGCTTCGACGAGGCGCAGGTGGACGCAATGGGAAGCTACGGTACCATGAGCGCGCTCATGTTCCTCAAGGAGGTCGCCTTCCGCCTCGGCTTCGCGCCCAAGTATGGCGCATAAATTCTTTCTTCAAAAAGAAATCCATTTTTGAGTTGTGATGTTGGTATTTGTTTAGAAATGGGTCCAACAACGCAATTTTTTTGTTGAGGAAGAAGCTGCTGCAACACAGGTATCATGTTTTCATTCTCATCGCTTCAGGAAGGATATTATACTATACAGTACAAATACAGTTACAAAATATAGATCTATCGAATTGTATAGTAGGGGTATTGATTTGTGCAGGTCTTAGATCTAGAAATAGCGACGCGGCGCAAAGCACAGCCAAACCGAGAAACATCTGGAAGAAGAAAGCAGCACCCAAGAGCGCGACCGTCACGCTCTCACTCCCGCTGTCACGCTGTACGCCACACGCTTTGCCCACGGCAGCCACGCCACTGCCCACGAAGACTCGGACGACGACACCACCATGTACCAGGCCGTGAGCGAGACGGAGCCGATGCTCGCGGGCGCGCGCGGTCCCGCCGGCGGCAAGAACGTCGACGCCGTCGGCACCGGCTCAGTGCGCAGCATGCGCCTCGAGGCGCCGTCGCCGCACTGCAACGACGGGTTCTTCGCCGTGCTCTTCCTCGTGAACGTCGGCGTGATCGCGGTGTTTGCGTTCGCGAAGGGCGTTCCTACGCTCATGAAAAACGTGAATCAGAACACCGACACGGACGTGACTGGCCAGTCCAAGGACTTCACTCACCTATTCATCCTCTCGGCTGCGCTCGTGGGAGGCGCCGTGCTGCTCTCGCTCGCGTGGATGAAGTTCCTCATGGCGTACGCCGAGTCGATGATTCGCATCGCGCTCTGGTTTAACGTCGGCCTCACGGTCGTGTTTGCGCTCACGACGTTCGCCGTGAGCCCGATCATGGCGTGTCTGATGCTTCTAATGGCTGGCCTCAACGTCTGGTACATCTTTGCGGTGCAGGACCGCATCGGTTTTGCGTCCGCGAACCTCAAGACGGCGTGCGCTGCTGTGTCGCAGCACTCAGCGATCTTCCTCGTGGCACTGCTGCTGGTGATCAAGCAGACTGTCTGGCTGCTGTTGTGGTCGCTCAGCGCCATCGGCATTTACCAGATGATCAAGGACTCGGACCCAGGCTGCGATAAGGTCAACGCGCAGGGCCGTCCCGAGCGCATGTGCGGTGGCGTTGGCGGCGGCTTCGCGCTCTTCTTCATGCTCATTAGCGTCTACTGGGGCCAGCAGGTGCTGCAGAACATCCTTACGTGCACGACGTCGGGTGTCGTGGCGTCCTGGTGGTACCAACCCAACACGAAGAAGGTCACGGCGGGTGCGCTCTACCGCTCGCTCACGTCGTCCTTTGGCTCGATCTGCTTTGGCTCGCTCATTGTCGCTGTGCTCCAGGCGCTTCGCACGGTACGTTTTGATTTGTGATGATATCATGACGGTATTGTGCGGCTATGTGTGACTCATTCTGCTGTTATGCTTGCGATGTGTGTTACCAGATGGCGAGCATTTTGAAGGAGAAGGCACGCGAGGATGACAATGGCGCGTTGGCCTGCGTCGCGTGTCTCGCTGAGTGCATTCTCAACTGCCTGCAGGGCATCATGGAGTACATTAACCAGTGGGCGTACGTGTACGTGGGCATCTACGGCTACGACTTCAAGACAAGCGGCAAGGCCGTGATGGACCTGTTCACGAACCGCGGCTGGACGGCCGTGATCAACGACGACCTCACGTCGAGCGCGCTAACGTTCGGCGCGATCGGCGTCGGTGTTGTCACGGGCATCGCGGGCATGCTCGTCGCCAAGTTCTGCCCGGACAAGTGGTTCGCGGCGCTCGAGTCGCAGAACACTGCCTACGGTATGTGTGGTTTACTGCTGTGTGGTGTATGCAGCCTTGCGGTTTTGAATTACTCACATGGGCTGATCTGACACGTCGTAATTTGCTGTTTACAGTTATCTTGGGCGTGATCGGCTTCATCGCTGGCATGAGCATGGCGATGATCCTCGCGAACGTCGTGATCACTGCACTCCACACCGTGTTCGTGTGCTTTGCTGAGGTTCGTGGCCATTGTTTGTTTGTGTCGTAATGGTTCTTTGTGATTCAGTCAGGAAGCTGACAAGTGTTGGTGTTGTTGTCTTGTCGCAGGACCCGATCGCGTTCAGCCGCAACCACCCGCGCGAGTACGAAGAGCTCGTGGGCGGCTGGCGCAAGTTCCACGGCGACGAACTCGTGTCTGCCTACGGAGGCGCTGTCTAAAGAATCAGCACATTGATCCACCTATCAGCTCCCCCCCACACACACAACCAACGAACGTGTGCATGTTGCGTGTCGAAAACCAATTTCAAGGAGAAGAAAATACAACGAAAGACGGAGAAAGAAGAGTGGAGGGAGGTGAAAGCAGTAATTGAACAATGATCAAGCGAAATTGGTTTTTCTTTGGGGCTCGTGGCTTTCTTTATATGCTGATGAGAGGAAGGTGATGGAATAGTACTTGTACACACGCAAACTAGATACTTGGACGCTTCGTGAGTAGTTGGTGGCCGTGTTGGAAACCGTGGCGAAGTGCTGGTTGCTGATGAGATTTATTGGAATAACTGGTGATAGATAAGCTGCTGTCGCCACGCTCTTGCTTCCGAGCGCTCCGTGCCTTGCTTGCTTGTTTGCTTGTTTGCTGTTGTAGTGGAGCTGGAGATAAACACTTTAAAAAATAATACTTACGGGTTTATGGCGATCGTGCTTCATGCACTCGGCGCATGTGTCGCCATGGACCTTGGTATTGGCGGCGGTGGCGGTGGCGACGAGGCTGCTGATGTCATAGGTGAAGCGATGGCCGTGGACGACGACACCGGAGGGCTCTTCTGCTGTTGCTGGCTCTGGAAACACGCCGCCTTGGGCGACGTGAGCGCCACGGCCACGTTCAGGCCGCACCGCTGCGAGAGCATGCGCGAGTGGATGCTCCATTGTTTGGTCAGGTGGTCGTAGCGGTGCACCGTGTCAAGGTACTCGTCCTTCTTGTTCGAGCCGCCGAGGCAGAAGAGGAACGAGTCGTTTAGGAAGCTGAAGGCCACGTGGCCGCTGCGCGAGTCCACAAACGTGTCGATGTCCTGCCACGCGCCCGAGTGCAAGTCCAGGCGTTCGCTCGTGTTCATGCGGATGCCGTGGCGCGACTCGCCGCCGTACACGAGGATGCTGCTGGTCTTGGCTTGCGCCACGGCTGCGGGACCGTTGCGCGCATACCGCATACTCGCGACGGGGAACCACTGGTTCTGGCGCGGGTCGTACACTTCGACGCTCTTCAAATGCTTGCGGCCATCGTAACCGCCGATCGCGTAGATGAGGTCGTTCATCGCGACGACCGCGAGCCCACTGCGTCCGATGCTCAACGGCTGCACCTCTTCCCACTGCTGCGTCTGCACGTCGTAGCGCTCGACAGAGTTGAGGTGCGACATCCCGTTGAACCCGCCGACGACGTAGATGTATCCGTTCGAGAATGCCGCGCCGAGGTAGCTGCGCGAGCGCCGCATGGGCGTCATCATCGTCCATGCGTTGCTCTCCGGGTCGTACACCTCCATGGACTTGAGGTGGCGCGAGCTGCACGTGCCGCCGATCACAAAGATCTTGCTCTGTTCGCTCACGACCACGCCGCTGTACGACCGCTTCTCGAGCATGTTGGCGGCGGCGAACCACTCGTTCGAGTGGAAGTCCAGGTACTCGACGGTCTTCAGCGCGCTCGGGCCGTTGAACCCGCCGATCACAAAGATGGTTGGCGTCAGCTGCTGTTGCTGTTGTTGCTGGGAGGCTGGGGTTTCACTAATCTGTTGGTGATGATCTTGCTCGAGCTGTCGCTCTGACGAACTCAGAGACTCCGAAGACGGTGGTGGTAGCGGTGGTGCTGGCGTGAATCGGCTGTCGTCGACGCGGTCCTTGCTGTTGATCATGCCGCTGGAGCTCAGCGCCTGGTAGAGCGAGAGCGACGCGACCGTGGTCTTTAGATCCGGGCCGTCTGAGATCTGCAACGTGCTGAAGATGCGCGTGAGCTCGATCTTTCGCGTCTTCGGGTTGTGCATGAGCCACGAGAGCACAGCCGCGTCGTCCTGCACACGCAGCTTACGGCGCAGCAAGATCTTGATCACGCCGTAGAGCGGCAGGTTCTTAAACGCGTCGGTACGGTACACGTCGCTGAAGTACGTCTCGATCATCGCGCGCGCCGCGTGGGCGAGCATGCGGCACGCGGGGCGCATCTTCAGATTCTCGCAGCAGAGGAAGATGTCGACGCAGTTGTTCACGTTAAGCTCGAGCATGAGCTGCTTGCAACAGATCTCGACCACCTCCGACATCTCGAGCTGGTTGGCCGTGTGCAGGATTGCAAGGATCGTCTCACCCGTGATGTGCAACTGGCCCAGATACATGTACTTGAGCAGCTCCTGGAACGCCGGTGCGTGGATCTCGTTGAGCTCGATGCGGTGCTCGCGGCTCTCCTTCATGCCGCTCGTGAAGAGCGCATGAAAGAACGGACTCGCGGTCGCGAGGATCACGCGGTGCGCCGCGATCACCTGCTCCTGCACCACGAGCACCACGTCCGTGAGCACGCAAGCCTCGAAGAGCTCGAAGAGCTTGCGGCGCTGCGCCTGCTCGGCGCCGTGCTTGGCGCTGATCACCGCCGTGTAGAGCGACGCGCCACCACTGGTACCGCCACTTGCACTCGCCGCAGTCAGCGCCGCGCTGTTCTCCATGGACTCCATGCTCAACGGCGTCTCAGTGGGCAATGCGCTGCGCTTGCGAAGTGTCGTCGAAACGAGCCTCTTGGAGGATTTTTGTATGGCGTTCACTATGGAATGGGGTCACGCGTCTGCTCACCCTCAAGCGGCGCTTCTTCAGCGACAAAAAAGGGAAAAGAGTAGTCTACTTGGTGTCCCAGAATGTGGAATCTGGGTATTATGGGACGAACTCACTATATGAGCCAGATCAAAGAAAAATGTGGATCGCTCCACATCAAGTCGCACATTTTCTTGATGAATTGAGAGAGAAAAAGAACCCACGACATGGACGAAGAGCTCCAGCGCGCGGCGGCGATGGCGGACTCTCAGCAGCTGCAAGCATGGCCCGAGGGACCTGCTAAAGGTGAACGAGTGCTTACTTGACCAGTGCTGAATGTGCTGTCTGCTGATTGTTAACATGTCTGTGTATTGGATAGTGACGCTGCAGTTCGTTGCGGTGGGCAACGCGCCGCTTATGAAGCGCACAAAGTTCACGGTGAACGGCCACGACCAGCTCAGCGTGGTGCGTGCTGCTTGCGTTGAAGCTTGCCGCTCAAGGAAGCTTTGCTAATAGTGCGCCTTGCGTGTTCTCTGTGTGTATGTGTCGTTATGATGTAGGTGTACAAGTTCTTGAAGAAGCAGCTGCGATTGAAAGACACAGACGCGCTGGTGAGACTTATATCCGTGTGGATGCCAACTGCTTTTGTCAGATAAACGACTAACACCAGCGTTTTGAAATCAGTTTGTCTATTGCAACAGCTCGTTCGCGCCTTCGCCGGATCAGAAGCTCAACTCACTCTACGAGGTACAAATGATACCGTGACCTAGTGCATCAGCCTGAGTCTCAACTGACCCAACGTGTTTCTTTCCACTACTTGACAGTGCTTCCAGGTCGGCGACGTGCTGATTCTGAATTACAGCCTTACACAAGCCTGGGGTTAACGCAGTCAGTCTTCAGTTCCCGACTGCGGTAACTCTACAGATAGAGAAAGAAGATCGCTTTTGACACGGAGGATGGTGATGTGAATATGGTACTATTATTATTGAAACAAAGCAGCAAATCGGATCGTATAGCGAAGAGATTCTGAACCAGAAGCTCTAGAGGCGCTAGCCTTTCTTGATGAGCGCCTCCACCTGTGCCCTCGATACCTGGTGGCGCAGCTGCAGCTGCTGCAGCTCGGAGCTCACCTGGTCGTCCTCCGAGTCGTCATCCAGGACGCTGTTGATCGGCCGCGAGAGCGTCGCGATGGACTGGATGTTGCTGTTCGACGACGTGCTCGAAAGCGCACCTCCAATGGCAGCTGAATCCTCCGTCGATCTGCTCGAGTGCTTTGGCTTTGGAATGCGCTTTGCGAACTCGAGCGCCTTCGTTCGCGTAGACGCACCAGTTTTTTTCGTCGCTGGCGGTGGTGGCGAGTCGTTGTTCGAGTTGCCCTCTTTCTTGGGCTGTGTCGACTTATTGATCACGCGCAGGTTCTTGGAGAAGGCCTTGATGCGTTCGGCGTTCGCGCGCTTCTGCACGAGGTCGTCCGAGTTCAGGTCCGGCTGCAGCTTGCCGAGCTCGTAGTACTCAGCGGGCTTCTCCTTCTTGTACTGCGAGAGTTTGCAGGGCTCGTACTGGACCGGGCGTGCTTTCCGGCTGAATGCTAGTTGGTCGTGGTCCGTCTGAACGCGCGACTCGTTGATCTCCTTGGGCGAGCGGAGTTCTTTCTGCGGTAGCTCGTGGTTCTGAGCACGTGGGCTGCGGTTACGCTGTTGTTGCTGCTGGAACTCCTGTGGTTCAGGCGGCGGTGGGTTGCGCGACCGGTTCTCGTCCTTTCGAGCGTATCGTTCGTTGGTTGGGGATGGAGACTTCGACACCCCATGGCTTCGGTTCGTGTACTGCGGCTCGTCGTAGTAGTCGTCTTTCAGCCGCCCTGGGATGTTGTTGGCATCGTAGTGATTGTAATAGTTGTCATGGTGGCTGTGGTTGTTGTCGTAGCCGTTCGAGTCGCGTCCACTTTTATTTCGTGGTGAGGCATCGGGTGAACGGTGCTGCTGCTGCTGTGGAAGAGAAGACAGTTGCTTGCCGTAGCTGGTAGCCACAGTGTTCGAGTATTGCTGCTGCTTTCCTGACTGCAAAGCAATCGGTGGCACAGGTGCACCTTTGGTAGCCTTCCCCGCAGTCGCGTTCGCAGGAACGCTATTGTTACTCGCACCAAGCTGTTGTTTTCCTGACGGCGGCGGATTTCCATGCGAGCTGCTCTCGATATTGCTTGTCATGGCTTTCGCTTTGCGCTTCGGTGGCCCCACGCGGATCTCTTCACTGCCGTCTGCCTTCTTGAGGTGGCCGTGCGCTGTCACCGTCGCGATCTTGTTTTGGAAGCGGTCCAGGAAGCTCATGGCGTTCGTCGTGATGTGCACCAAGCTTTGTCGCGCTACAGGCTCTTGCTTTGGCGCGTGTAGCTAGTGAGCTGATGCTTGTGTGGCTGAAGCTTGGCGTCTGACGCTCGCTCGCGTCCTTTCAAGCTCTCACTGATGCATGTCAAAAAAGGAAATGGAAGTGCTAAAAATACAGAAACCTCTATTATGCGAATAAGGGTTACTATCTTCTGTCTCTATAAATGGGTGAATATTCGGAAATAAGCGAGTGAAAATTTGAAAATGCGCTGTCACAAAGAGCGCCAACAAGTACAACAGAAGCGACACCGGAAGCCATGAGCGCGTACCAGGAGTGGCTGCAGAAGCAGGAGCGCAAGGTGGTACGGCGTCCCGCGACGAGTCCGCAGTCGTCTGTACAGGCGTTCAGAGCCTCGATCGTAGCGCAGGCCGAGCTTGAAGTCGATTTGGCCGAGGCCAGCGACACGTACAAGGCGTGGCTGCAGCGCCGCGAGGCGCGACTGGCGGCGGTCGAGCAGGTGGTGACGGAGAAGGAGGCGCCGCGCAGGAACTCCAAGGCGATCGTCGCCGAAGCCGTGAGCAAGTACACGCTGCTGGCGAAAGTGGCAGCTGATAGCAAGAAACGTCCGCTTCCCAAGGCATCCTTGTCCGCAACAACGCGCACATCGGCACCAGCACCACCTGCGAAACAGCCAGCGGCTCCGAGTGTGAAAGCCAAAGCTACTACTAACACTGAGAGCTACTGGGAAAAGCTGATCGGCGATGCGCCGACGCACCGCAGGAAGCGCGGCATTGGCGATGTCGAGGCGCCGAGCAAGCTCTCGAGCATCCCGCACAAGCAGCGGAAGAAAGTGCACGAGGAGACGAAGCATGAGGACAACAATAGCAGCTCCAGTGGCAATGACAGTACTGACATCACCACGAAGAGAGACGAGAAGCCGATGCCGCTGGACGAGGCCCTCGCGACGCTCGACAAGAAGTACGGCGCGCTCGTGACGCTGCAGGACTTTAACAGCAGCACCGTGAGCACATCGAACGAACCAAAGGGGATCCAGGAAGTGCATTACTGGAACGAGGTCGACCGCTTCGCGTCGCTGTACTGATCAGCTCAGGGGTTTCCATGGCAGTACCGTAATTACCGTATCCTACAATGATTTTGAATCATGCAACCTTCAAATGCGCTGCTTCTCTGAATTTGTAAAATGTATCCATCTCTCAGGTGAGATTGTATCCACCCACCACTATACTCTACTATACCATTGACGTCTTCTGTTCTCTACTGAATTTATAGCGCACTGGGGGAGCCCGTGCGTCGTGACCGCCGGATGTGCAGCCCGCCGTCCTCGACCTCGTCGCCCCACTGCTTGTGCATCGACGAGACGCTCGACGGCGTCGGGATGGGTGTGAGCGGCGCCAGCAGCGCCGTGTTGGAGCCGCCCAGCGGTGCGTTGCCGCCCTCGGCCAGCGCAAAGTTGAACGCGTCCTCCTCAAGCTCGATCTCCGTGATGTCGGCCACCTCCATGTTTTCCACGGCGTTCTTCGCCATGCGGTTCCAGTCCGTGCGATACAGCGCGATGAGGTACACCATGAGCTTCACGATCTCCATGATACAAATCGAGTACCAGAGCGCGGGAAAGCCGTAGCCGAGCACGACGCCGCCCACGTAGGCGATCGGCAGCTCGATGAACCACGTGGAGATCGTGCTGGTCCAGGCGATGATCTTGGCCTCGCCCATGGCCGTGAGCACGGACGACGTCAGGATCTCGATCGACTGGATGACGTAGCCCATGATGAAGATTGGTTGCACGAGCATGCAGAGCTTGAGCAGGTCGTCGTCCGTTGTGTAAAGATGGAAGAGCTTCTCGCGCAGCGAGAGCGTGAGTGCCGCGAGCAGCACCACCGAGATGACCGTGCAGCCAAAGCCCAGTTTGCTCAGAGCCTTCGCAGCCTTTGGTCGATTCGCACCGAGGCAGTTGGCCACACGGATCTGCGTCGCGCAGCCAAAACCCCAGAAGAGTGCCCAGAGCAGCTTCCAGAGTCCAGAGATGACGGCGTTCGCAGCGATGACGTCCGAGCCGAGCTTGGCCGCGATGAGTGAGAGCGCGGAGCTCGCTAGGTTGGACACGAGCGAGTTGCTCGCGACGGGGATCGCGATGGCTGCGTAGGTGCGCAGACGGTCTGGCGTGAATGCGGTCAGGTCCCAGCCACCCCAGGCTTGCAGGTGCATCTTCTTGTACAAGATACAGTACCACACCAGTGCGATGGGTTGGAACCACGACGCGATAACCGTTGCCAATGGAGATCCGTCAAAGCCCAGGCCTTCCCAGCCAAAGCATCCGTA
>JAASGT010000680.1:0-18693 GCA_023334315.1 Globisporangium alternatum
CCCCCCCCCCCCGCACTAGATAGACTTGGGATGGTGGGAGGGTTTCAAGTCCGCGGTTGCGCCGTCTTGCCGGCGCGCAGTGGAAGCGCAAGTGAGTCGCTGACTGTGGATGCACGTGGGCTGGAGCCGAGTGGCTGGGCGTGCTTGAGCGTCTAGTAGCCAGAAACGTGCGTGCGAAACGACGTAGTGGGAGGAAGACCAGTCCTGACCGATTCAGTGAGCTTGGCGTCTGGAGCGCCTTGAGAGTCTTGTGCTGACCGGCTCAGTGAGCTTGGTGTCGCGAGTGCCTTGAGTGTCGTGAGCTAGCTGGCGCGTGTACGCTGAGATTATCACTTTGTTCGAGATGTTGTTGTATCTTATTCGATTTGGAGTACTAGGTACAGCCATCGTGCAAGCGCTCTACAGAGATGAGTTTCACCGACTCATCAAATGATAATTTCATGTCAGCACACAAGGCTGTCCTTTGTGACAACGCTGCTGTCTGTCGACACAGTCTACGTGCAGAAACACCGCTACAACCTTTCGGTCCTCAGCACGCTTGACGCGACTCGAGTGCCTGCGTTTGCGATGCTGGCCTTAACAAGACATCGACGGTCGCTCTCGCTTGGCCATGACCTGCTGGTCTAATGTGTGCTCCACGGTGATCGTGTCGACGTGTCGATAGCATTGCAGTAAATTGCTGGCTATTCATCAACTTTCGGATCACATTTTCCACACGATCTCCACCAGACAGTCTTACTGTCAAGCTTGGCGAATCAGCACTCCGAACGACGTCAGCATGCGACCACCACTCGCTGAAAGGTGTTTGTATCGTGTTGCCAGCTAGGCGGAGTGCACTGGTAGCTTACAAGGTGAATAACGTGTGTGGGGGAGGATGCAAACACACAAACTCCGTTCGGCAACTGACTAACATCGCTAATGACCACTTTGGTACTGCGCTTCGATGAGGCAGGCGGTCTGGTGCTATGGATACAGAATCCATGCGCGTGTTGTGCGCATTCCCATCTGGAGTATGTTCGTTTTCTATCATGAGTGGGCATTCAACTCACCACCGACGTGGTTCATTCCACTCAAACGTGAAGGTCGTGTGTGTGGTCCGATGGGTTCGCTTTTGTGCCGCAGTCATAGTTGAGTTGTTGGGGCTTGAGTTGGAGGTCTGCGCCTGTGTCGCCAGCAGATGCGGAGAGCGCGAGCAGCAGCAGAATGACAGTGTGAAAGCCACTTTCGCCACTTTTTATCATTTTTGTATGGAAACGTCCCCCAATAGCAGCCTATTGAATTTTATGATATTTGGTGAATTTTCATCAATTTATACATTATTTGATAAAGGACCACCCACTAAAAGGAGGGTTTCGAACTGAGCATCTCATTTATGAACCGTACATTTGAAAAATGAGATGCAGATTTTGACAGACGCTTACAAAAACTAAGCTATATGTCCAGAACAGAACGTTAAATAGACCGAAGCGGTACAATGAAGATTCAAAAGCCCTTTCAGTGCCGCAAACGCGAAAGATGAGTGCCAGCAGCACTGCTGCGCCATCACAGTGGAGCAGCGCGCACGAGCTCACTGTACTGCAGAACGATCTGCTGCAGTGCTCCTCGTTCGTGCAGTACGTGCGCTCGTGCAGACGCATCCAGAAGCACGCGCCGTTCTTCCCGCTGTCGCAACACGAGGTCGAGCAGCTCCAGCGCCATGGCAACACCGGTAGGCGTCCTGAGCACGTGTCATGGCCTTTGTAATACCATGTATGGCTAATTGCACATCGCTCTGTATGTACTTGCTGTATACGAGCAGCAGAGGACTGGAGCCAGGTGTTCAAGACCGCGATGGACGCGTGTGTGAACGTGGCGCGCATCCAACAGTGCGTGTTCCAAGGGACAGTGGTGCTCGGCCAGTTCTCGAGCGATTTCCACCACACGCTGGGAGAGGGTGTTAAGTTCGCATCCGGTTGCTATCGCACGACGATCCGCAATGCTGTGGTTCTCGATAATGCGCTCGTGCAGGACACGATGCTGCTCAACAACGTGTTCGTGGACGCGGAGGCCGTCGTCATCGGCTGCGGACTCGTGGTCTTCAAGCGCACTGAACAGGATGAGGCGAAGGACGAGCCAACGGCAGTGGTGTTTGGCAATGGCCTGATGCTACATGTCGGCGTGGAAACCGGCGGGCGGGACCTGCGTGTGTTCGCCGACCTGCCGTTCGCCTGTACGTACTTCACTGAGGTCTACCTAGCTGGATAGAGACCAGTCGAATGACCAACTCTGGCTTTGTCTCTACATGCAGTGGCAGCGTCAGTGGCGGGCAACCGATCGAACCTGGAGCTTCTGAGTGCGTACGACCGTCTGGTGAGTGCCTACGTGGCTGAGATCGCCTGTGACTTTACGATCATCGCGAAACGCGCGCGCGTAGTGCGCTGTTCGCGTGTGGAGAGCAGTTTTATTGGCGAGTTCGCTGTTCTCGAAGACGCAGAGGTCGTGAACACGACAGTGCTGTCATCCCGCGACGAGCCATCGAAGGTTCTCTCCAAGAGCCTGGTGAAGAACGCGATCCTGCAGTGGAACTGCATAGTCGAGGCGCTTAGCGTCGTGACCGACGCGTTCTTCTGCGACTGTTCCCATGTGGAGCGCCATGGCGTGGTCATGAGCTCGTTCATTGGACCCAACACGTCTGTCGCCGAGGGCGAAGTGACGTCGAGCTTCGTGGGGCCCTTCGTAGGCTTCCATCACCAGGCACTGCTCATCGCGTCCTTCTGGCCGCAGGGGAAAGGCAACGTGGGCTACGGCGCCAACGTGGGCAGCAATCATACGCTCAAGGCGCCCGACCAGGAGCTCTTCCCAGGTGAGGGCGTGTTCTTCGGCCTCGGCAGCAACGTCAAGTTCCCGAGCAACTTTGTCCACGCACCCTACTCGGTGATCGCGACGGCCGTCACGACGCTCCCGCAGCGCCTCGCAATGCCCTTCGCGCTCATCAATACGCCCGGCCACGTGATCCCGTCGCTGTCCCCAGCGATCAACGAGATCTCTCCAGGGTACAGCTAGCTGTTCAAAGAGACTGGCATCTACTGGCTTAACTTTTGTGACTAACTGAAGTTGTCGTTCTTGTGTCTACACAGGTGGGTGCTCGCACACAGCATCTTCACGGTACTTCGCAACGAAAACAAGTTTCAGACGCGCAATAAATCGAAGCGCACGGGCGTGGAGCCCACGATCTTCCGTCCCGAGATCGTACAGTACATGAAAGACGCGCGTGCGCAGCTCAAAGCCGCGCGTGGTACTGCGGTGATCCAGCTTAGCGATGGAGAGGAGGTGTACACGGACAAGCAAATCGCTGGCTTGGGCAAGAACTACATGCGTGAGACGGCGAGGAAAGAGGCTGTGGCAGCGTACACGTTCTTCATCCAGCTCTATGCGCTGAATGCGCTGCTTGGCCACGTCGAGAGCGGCAAAGTGGCTGTCGACGGCTCGGTTGGAGCGATTAGCAGGTATGGAGTCGATACGTGCGGTTGTCTACCTGTTGTGGACCAAAACTAAAACTGACCACCTGTTGTGGACATTTTGTACTAGGGATACCTATGATCTCGTGACGCTTTTTGAAGAGTTCTCGGCGGACACGCTGATTCGCAACTGTCTCAAGGACCTCGTGGCAAAGCGAGGTGCTATCGCGAAGAACGCGGCGCTGGGCAAGTCGCGAGACGACGCGCGAGGCAAGCGCATCATCTCCGACTACCACCGCGTGCACAAGCCCGCCGAGGAAGAGAAGATCGTGCTGCTGGCTCAACGGTGCGTCTTTGTCTGCTCTCTTTTCTGGTCGCGTGTTGATGATAGACTGACAACGCGATACTTGGCTGAACTTGTAGGACGGCAAGCGACGTGAAGACGCGGGTCGCACGCTTTCTGAACAGAATGTGAAGCGGAGGTGTACTCAGGCTGCACTAGAGAAACGTGACTTTGAAGGAGGCGAAGTCTTGTCGATGTCCCAATCTTCGACTGTCTTCAAAATTGTTGGTACGTTTCACGATAAGTTGACTCCACAGTTTAACCGTTTAGCTTTGGCAACGAAGAGCTTGATGAGAGCCGAGCGCTATTCCCTTCTGAAGCAAACGGCGACACCGGTGGGAGCTGCGTCGTACTGCTCGATACTGACGAGCTCGATGCCATGAGTCTGTTTTTCTCCAGCAGAGCGGACTTGCGGCGAGAGTTGTTGCCGCTCATAACCCCGTTGTCGCTGCCCAAGAGCGTGCTCACCAGGTCCATGCCGTAGACTTCCTGCAGTTGCAAATCTCGGCTCGTGTCTTTGTTTGCTGCTGCTGTGCTGTGGCTGTTATTGCCGAACGACGCGGCGCCGCCTCCACCAGTGTCCCACTCGCGACCTCGACGGCGATTGATCTTTCGCGCCTCTGTGACGAGCGTCTCAGCATCAAAGTTGGCGGTGATGTCGACGATGAGCATTGGGACTCTACCTGTCTGCTCCGCTTTCGTGTCAGTAAAGCACTCGATCCTGCCGCCGCTCTTGACCACGACGCTCTTGATGCCTGATGCGCTGTGATTGCTGTTGTTATTCCCACCAGCAGCAGCATTTGAAACCACCAAGCTCTCGATCCCGCTCGCAACAGTGCGCACGCCGTCCAGCGAGATGAAGTTTTGGCGCAAATCAATGTTGCGCACTCGACAGTGGCCCCCACATCCGCCTCCTCCAGCCGCCGTGCCCGAGAGCCAGCCCGCGAGCTTCTTCACAAACATCGCGAGCACGCGCATGCCGTCCTGCGTGATTCGATTCGACCGAAGATCGACGCGCGTTAACGCATCAGGGGCGTGCTCCAGCATCCTCAGCAGCGGCAGGAGGTCGTGGTCGGCCAGCCAGCACTCGCGCAGGTCCAAACTCTCCAAGGAGAGCCACGCATTACGATTTGCAGGTACCGCTGTTGCTGCAAACGCGTCCGCGAACTTCATCACGAGCTTTGACTTGCCCACCTGCTCCTTTGTGCACTCGCTCTCCAGCGTCTCGAATTTTTCCTGGAGCAACCTGTGCTTCTCGTTCAAGCGGCGCTTCTGCGCTTCAACGTCTTTAATCGCGCCCTCCATTTCTTCGCGCAGCTTCTCGAGTTGATCGCATAGCAGCTGCTTCTCCAGCTCCACCTCGGCGCGCGCTTGCGATTCGCGATTCACTTCCTGCACGAGACGATTGATTCGGTCGCGCTGCTCTCGCACGAGCGTCTCCTTCACGTCCACAAGCTGCTTGAAGTCGTGGATCTGACACGCCAAGTGCTTCTCCTGACTCAGCTTCTTCACAAGTCCGTCCTTCAACTCTTTCAGCTGTGCTTTCAACGTCACAATCTCGGATTGCGCTTCCTGGGTCTGCTTCTGTTGAGCGTTGCTGTTCTGTGTGGCCTCCATGGTGTGCAACGAGAGCTGCTGCTCCAGATGGCTCTTCCACTGCAGCGCATCCTGCAACACGCGCTCGAGCTCCTCCATCCGACACCGCGTCGCCAGCAGCTGCTCACTGGTATCCTCGAACCCATCGTCTGCTGCGTGCAGACGCGCCTCAGCGTCTTGGAGCTTGAGCGTGAGTTCGTACTGCTTGTTCCTCCGCATCACCAGCTCGCTCTGCATCTTCTCAATCTCCATCTGGTAGTTCAGTTGCGCAGTCGAGAGCTCCTGCTGCAGAACTTTACGTTCACGCTGCAGCTTTGTCTGCAGGTTGTTCACAATCGACGTCTTCTCCTCGGCCTCCTTCGTCTTGTGGATCACCTCCACTTCGCTCACGGCCGACTTCTCCAGGAACGAGTAGTGGGTCTTGCGTAGCTGCTCGCACTCGCGCTCAATGCGCTCCGCTCGCTCGAGGAGCTCCTCGTTCGCCCGCTCCTGGACCTCGAGCGCGAGCAACAGCTTCTGGTTCTGCGTCGTCGCGATCTCCATGGCCTTCTCACGGCCCTCGGCCTGGCTCCTGCTCACTTGGAGCGCCTCGATCTCCATCTCGAGCTTGTCAATCTTGCGCTGCTTACGCGCCACGTCGTTCTCTTTGGAGATGAAGTTGGTCTGCAGCTGGTCCATCGCGGCCTCCAGATCGTCAAGCTGCACGCGGAGCTGGTCGTTCTGCCCCGTGAGTAGCCACACCTCACGCGTCTTGGCGCTGATCGCGTCGTCGCGTAGCTGGATGAGCTGGTTCTCGTGGAAGCTGCGCGGTGAGAGGCACGCGTCCGCCTGCTCGGGGCACAGATCTTCCACGTTCTTCTCCAGTCTGCGAATGATCACCTGAGACCTGTCAAGGTCCTTGCGGACCAGCTTCTCGATCTCACTGGAAGCCAAGAGCTCCTGGGTCTTCTTCACGAGCGCCTGCTCCTTGGCCTCCAGCGCAGCCGTGACCATCGAGAAATCCTCTTCCTCCTTCTTCAACTGGTCGTGGAGATCGGCAATCTCCATCTGGAGCTGCTTGATACGCGCATCTCGCTCCTGGAGCTCATTGTTCTTCACTTCGAGCTGTGCATCGCGAGCTTTGAGCTGCTGCAGGAGCTCGTCGATGCGCTCGTTCTTCCTCGTGAGCAGGAGCTCCTTGGCGTTGATCTCAGCGACCTGCTTCTCGTTTAGCAGCTTGAACGCGTGCGCCGTCTCGTTCAGCTCCACGAGATCGGCCTCAAGCGCGTGCACGCGAACAACATGTGAGGCAAGCGGCTCATCGGTGAAGGCGTGAGCCCTATCGTCAAAGGCGTCAGGGTCATTGTGTGTAGCAATCGTGTCTCCAAGCTGGTTCTCTGGAGCAAGACCGCTCATTGGCAATGGTGCTTGACGGCGGCGTGAAGCTGGGAACCAGCGTTGATCCGACTGGAAATGAATGAAATTGGATCCGCGACGAGACGCCACCTGGTAACTCCTTCACCGTAACCACTATGAGCCACTTGAGCACGCTCGGCGATGCCACATCGATCTGTCAATCGCCTTCTGCTGTTTCACGATCGCACAGCAGCGAGAGTTCACAGCAGAAGCACATGGATCAGCGTACGACAAGTCCCTCGTGACTCAATCCATGGCAACTCACTACTCACAGCTCACTGCGTTGCCGTATCCCGATGACTTCCACACTGGTTCGTCCGCCGTGGTCACGAGTCTTCCTTCAGCGGCCCTTGAAGCGTTGCAGCCACTCGGCAGCAGAAGTAAAGGAGACAGCTTCAAATCCCAGCTCACGGAGAAGAGCGCGCATGGCGTTCATGCGCACGCTACTGAAGCTGCTGTTGGTGCTCGCAATCGCAGCTCAGATGACGCGCATTCAGCGTCTCAGCGTACTCGCAGCCGACGCGAGCGAGTGCTCAACCAACGAGCTGGCGCAGAACTCGTCCGTCGTGCTCTCGTGGACGCTGCGCTCGGGCGACGAGTCGTTCACGCGCATCTCCCACACGAGCGAGGCGCTCGTGTCCACTGTCGCAGCAGGCGACGCTGGTCGCCTTCTCATCATCGGAGGCATCGAGTACGAGTCCGCGCAGCCCGTGGTCGTGAACCCGCTGCTCGTCTACGATCTTAAAACGAATGTGTTCTTCAAACCCAAGGACGCCATCCTCTCGTCGCTTTCCGCTCAGCAAACGACGTCAACCTCCTCAACAGCGAAGCGTATCGTGGACGACACGTTCACGTCTCCCGCGAGCCGCGCCGACCACGCGTCGTTCGTGACCAAGAGCGTCGTCTACGTCTTTGGTGGCCAGAACAAGGAGTTCCTCAACGACACGTGGCGGCTGTGCGTGGACGCGAGTTCCGCCACTGCGTCCTGGGATCAGCTGGTGGCGCCGAGCGATGCCGTCACTCTCAAAGCGATGCCCGTACCGCGCGTGGGCCACTCGTTCACCCAGGTCTTTGAGAATGCGTCGGTGATTGGCGCGATCGTCTACGGCGGCATCTCCGAGGCGTACCTGGAGCTCGATGGGTTACACATGGCGTTCATAGCGAAGAGCTCACCTGCCGGTGGGACTTGTACGGACCGGAGTCCAAAGGTGACGTGGCGCATGCTGCCAGCAGTCGCAGCATCGCCAACCACAGGCGTGCCCGCGGCTCGCGCGTACCACTCGGCGATGGTCGTCTCGAAGCTCTTCTCGTCGACACAGATCGTTTGTTTGCTCGTCCATGGAGGCAAGAACACCCAGCAAGGGCTCATCTTCGACGAGCTCTGGCGTCTCTGTCCGCCTGCCGCTTCATCAAACGCAAGTTCTCTGATCGTTGAGAAGCAGATCCACGTCTGGGAGCTGCTCACGCCACTGGGGACAACGCCAGGAGCGCGCTATGGCGCAGGCGTGACGTTCGTGGACGAGGGCAAACTCGCACTCTCCGGTGGCTCGTATACGTTTCCGAACGACTTTCTACGCGATACGTGGGAGCTCAACGTGAACGCGACGCAGTGGATCCGCTTGAGCTTCGACTCGGACTACACACCACCGCGCCGCGGTCACTCACTCACGTTCTTCCAGGTGAGCAGCACGTTATTTCTCTTTGGCGGCAAAGACCGGTACGCCGTGGTCCAGAAGCGCATTGAGAGCACGCTCTACGCGGCACCGTACTGCGCTACTGGGTACAGGATCACGCTGTGTGAGGCGACGGGCAAGTACGTCTGTATCCCGTGTCCCGCGGGCTTGTTCTTGCAAAGCGGCACGCGCAACTGCCTCCCGTGTGCCCAGGGCACGTTCTCAGCACTGGGCGCCGCTGAGTGCACGAAATGCCCCGCGGGGACCTACAGCACGCTGGTTGGAAAGACGAGCGACGCGCCGTGCACGCAGTGCCCAGTGGGGACGGCGTCGAATGCACTTGGAGCCTCGTCGCTCATAGCGTGCCTCAGCTGTGCAGCTGGCAGCTTCGCGTCAACACCAGGATCCACAACGTGCTCGACGTGTCTGCCTGGCTCGTACTCGAACACAAGCGCTAGAACCTGCACACTCTGCAAACCGGGTCAGTGGAGTGCGGCAGGCGCTCCAACGTGCCTGGGCTGCGCCGCCGGGTCGTACAACCCGAACAATGGCTCGTCATCCTGCTTTGCGTGTCCCAAGGGGTTCTACAGCAACGCCGGCGCAGAAATCTGTGCTCCATGTCCGCTAAACACGTTCAGCAACAGCATCAGCGCGTCGAGCTCGGGCTGTCAGGCGTGTCCGTCCTTCTCATTTACAGTGAGCACGGGCCAGACACGCTGCGTAACCTGCGCTTTTGGGTCGTCTTTCGTGAACTCGACCTGCGTGAAGTGCTCCGAGGGCTCGTTCTCGTCCACAGACACGAGTGGAGCGTGCCAACAGTGTCCTCTCGGTTCCTATTCAACTGTCTCTGGGTCCACACAGTGTGTGAAATGTCCCGATGGCTCGACGATACCAAGCGCTGGCGCCAAGAACGCCACGGCGTGTGCGTTCTGCCAAGCCGGGTTCTATCTTGACACGACGGGCTCTCAGTGTCGCTCGTGTCCCCCCGGGACGTTCCCGTCGTCAACCGGGTTCTGCTCCAGATGTGCGCCTGGCAGGTACACGTCGAGTGTCGTGGAGGCCGCACGAACAGATACTGGCGACTGTCTGAAGTGCTCCGCGATGACGTACGCCAGCGACTTTGGAGCCACTGGCTGTAACGCGTGCGCTGATGGCGCGTTTTCACTGACCGGCTGGAAGAACTGCATCGCCTGTGGACTGACAGAGCAGCAGCTGGTCGGATGCAAAGCTGGTCGCAATGGGCTCATGTGCTCTGGCAACGGGCAGTGCATCTACGGAGGTTGTGCGTGTAACGATGACTGGACATCAGCAGACTGCAGTACACCAACGTCCGACGCTACCGTGCCAAGCTCCAGTGCCCCTTCGGTTCTGTACTTCCCGAGCTCGCAGAGTCCGCTGATAATAGAGTTCCCTGTCACGAAGAGCAACGCTGCGGCCTCGATTCTCGTCGCTCGATCCGGGAAGAGCGATACACTTCTGAGCGCTCAGATTCGCTGGTCATCCAGCAATTTCTCTGCAGCACCCTCTGGTTTCCCTATAACAGTGTCACTCGCAGTCGGAGAATGGAACAAGACGATCTTGGTGGCGTTGTCGACGCTGACTCCGCGCACTGGCTGCAGATTCTTCACGCTCACGCTTCAAGATCTCACCGGTGTGATCACGAGTGCAGTCTCCACTGAGTCCGACAAGTCTCTGACGATCTACGTTGACGACATGAATGGAGTCGGTGGCGGTGTGAGCGGGCGAGCGATAGCCTCTGTATACGTGGCGGATCCTGAAGCTGGACCAACTGCGAACGTGTCGCTGGACAGAGTCGTGTCGACGCAGGTCACTCTATCGCCGACGACGACCACAGGGTCCACTGCAAACTTGATCTTGCAGAACCAACGAATGACTATCCTGGTCGCGATCGACCGCACTTCGGCACCTTCGATCGTTAGCTTGCTGCCAGCGCTCGTCGCGAAGCTGCAGACGCAGTACCAATTGGACTCGGACGGTATTCAGATGGGACTGCTCCTTGGGAGCACCAATAGCTCAGCCAGCGGCACAATGCTGCCTTCCACAAGGTTTTATCCGGAGCTCAAGGATTTCTTTGCCGCTGCTGAAGGGTTACGCAACTCCAGCGCTCGGCAGCAACAGGAGTTGTTGTCGTGGGAGTGGATGACAGCAGCACTGTCCTCCAATACCAGCACTTGGCCAGCGACCGGGCGGCGATTCCTCTGGGTCTTTGACTTCAATCAGCTGAGTCTCGCGTTTGCGAGTCCTAGTTCAGTAGCAACTGCCTTCCAAAACACGGTGCGGCTGCAGAGCGTCTTCAGCTTCTTCGTGCAGCCATCAGAAGGCTCACCACTGTCTCGTGGCGGGAACAACAAGGTTGACTTCACTGGCGTCACCGACATCATGCAGCAGGTGGTATGTGACAGCACAGTGCTCCTACCGTCAAGGATACTGGACGCCCACACAGCCAAAGATGCGTCGCTTCCGTCCACCGTTAATGTGCTCGAAGATCGGTATTCTCTCATCACCAGCGCTCAGGTCCAGTCGTTCGCATCGGGACCTGGGAGCTTGCCCGTGCTGAAGATCGTCCTGAACGCCATCCCGACGACCTTCAACGCCTCTGCAGCTGGGATTATGCTGGGAATCCCAGGTTTTCTTCGGTTGAAAGTCCAAGTGCAAGAGCCGAGCCACGCGTGCTTCCCTCAAGTCGTCGCTCCACCAGCAGATCCACAGCTCTTCAGCGGATGGATGGATCTCTGGACGCTCTCATCACCACTTGCTGATCTAAAGCGACGGTGGAATTCTTCGTCTTCCTCGGTGGAGATGCAGCTGTACGAAGATACATCGCTGCTGCGCACAGTCACAAGTACGCGCCTGGCGCTCAAGGATTCTCAAAGCACGCGACTCAAATTGACGCAGACGCTCTCTGGCTTGGACTTCAGCGCTGGACTGTCGCTTGTGGCACGCGGATACATGCGAAGCGCCAACACCAATCAGGGGCAATGGGCGCGCTGCCAGCAGAAAATCCTTATGTATAATGAGAGCGCGACTGTTGTGGTAGAAGCCGCGACCGCGTACAACTCGACAATGTCCCAGGGCGACTGGCGATACGGATGGCTGCAGCGCATGGTTCCCGTGGATCTCACCAGAGTTGACGTCATCCTGGACTGCAACACGTCGACGCCTGGCGTGGTCGTCGAGTGGACGACGCTCGGTCTGCTTCCCGAGCCGAGCTTCGCCTGCAAATGTCCGCGAGGTTTCTTTAACGATGCCCTCAGCGCTGGCAACACAACAACCGCAGCTGCTGGTGGAGATACTGGTGAATGTATCCGCTGTCCTGCTGGCTCGTACTGCGCCGCGGGAATCAAGCGTCGGTGTCCTGATGGCTCGTTTTCGTTTGGCAAGTCGTCTTCTTGCGAGACGTGCCGCGACGGATGGATATGCGTCGACGGCCTCGCGCGACTCTGTAACCCTGGGACGTACGCCTCGCCGTCGTTCACGTGTGAGGTTTGCCCAGCGGGATACGCCTGTCGCAATGGCAAAAAGTCGAGCTGTCCAGTCGGAACATTCTCTCTCCGCCAGGCGAGCGACTGCCAGAGCTGTCCACCGGGAACGATCTCTCGGCTCGAAGCGTACGTGCTGAGTTAATCGGCTTCTTTTGCAACTGGTGTCTATTCATTCTTGATGTCTCACCCAGCAGCAACTATTGGTATTTCTTCATCCGGGTACTTGCTCACGATAGGTCGTCCACCTGCGAGCGCTGTCCACTTGGCCAGACGTCCAACTTTCAGCGCGATCACTGTATTTCGTGCGTGCCCGGCGAACAAACGTTATATAGCGCTCAGCACATGTGCTCATCGTGTCCAGTGACAGCATTCCCCTCGCGTCTCTCAACCGAAGTCTGCAGTGCATAAAGGCGTACTTGACACAGCAATTGACTCCTTTCTGTTAATCGTCCAGAAGACTTTCCGTCAGCGACTGCAGCTCTCTCAGGCGCCGACTGAGCTCGTCCTGCGTGAGCTGCTGCGGCGGGTTTTCGGTCACAACTTTGTCGGGTACTGCGATCTCGTCGATGCTCATCCGCAGGTCGCGTGAACGCACAAGTTGTTGAGATCGATCCGAAGCTGCAGTCTGGCAGCTCACAGACTTGTGGTCACGCGTAGGTGGAGCAACGACTTTCTCCTTGTCCGTTTGTGTACCCGCAGACTCCGTCACAACAGCTCGCTGCAGTGCTAGCTTGCGCTCCTACAAGTTTGTTTACAGCAAAGCACAGGTGGGTGAGGCAAATGCATCGAAATGATTCTCATGAATTATATGAACTCACATGTTCTCGTAGCGTGCCCAGGATCGTGTTCCTCTCACGCCTCAGCTTTGCAATCTCAGCATCCCTAATGAACGAACCACCACGACGATCAAGACTCGTAAGTGGATGCGCCTCAGACATTCTCGAGGTAGAGCAATGACAATAGCACATACCGTTTCTGCAGTTTGTCTTCCAGATGCGTGATTTTCTGCGTCTCATTCGCTACCAATGCGTCATTTCGCTTCGACAGCTCTCTCTCCAGCTGTCGGATATGCAGCTCTTGCTTCTGGTGCTCGGTCTTGAGCAGCGAGTGGCTGAAGTTCACGTCCTGCAGCTCTTTCCGCCAGATCTCTTGCTCGCGAAGCAAACTTTCAGTGTGCTGCGCCTCCATGTCTTCCTATGAAAGCGTAGAGATCCCCATCGAATCAGCATCAAATCTACAGTCAAAAGTAGCAACATACTTTCTTGTTCGATACCTTTGTTCGATCAAAAGCCGACTCTTTCGAAAGCAGCTCGCGTCGATAGCTCTCCACTTGATGCTTTGCTTCGCCGTGATTGCGCTCTGCGAGCTCGAGCTCCATCGTCAAACGCTGCGTCGCTTGTTGTTGCTTGTTGAGTCCTCGCTGCAATGCAAGAAAAATACACAACCAAGACAATTGGCACAGACACACGATAAAAACAGTGCAGGTTTCTTGATCTCCATCTATGAAACGCACCTGAAGCTGTTCGTTCTTGTCCACGAGCTGCTCGACTTTCTCCTTCCACTCGTTTTGGATGGTGCTCGCTCGTCTCCTTAATTCCCGCGCGTCTTCCAAAACTCGCTTTACCAGCTGGTTGCGGTCGTCCTGCAGATACAGCACTTGTTTGACAAGTTCTTCGCGACTCATGCTGTCCAGCACTTTCTTCTCGAGTCGGCGTTGAGAATTCGAGATCGTGGGGGCCGTTGTTTTCTCATTTGACTGGAACGGTGGAGGTAGAGATGGACCGTCTACGCTCTTGACGATCTTCACGCTGCTACTGTTGCTTGGCTTGTCGTTCCAGTGCATCACTTCGGAATTGTCATTGCTCTCGGGCATGAAGAACAACAGCAGCTCTCCCCATGTGACGTTCCCGCCGACAGTTCCAAAGACCGATCGCTGGCGAATGACTTTCTCGACATGACTGACCAGAGTTTCATGTTTCACCTGACCTCCGACAGCATTTAACACACTGACATCAGCACGAAGAGTGTCCAGAAGCGACTGCGCCTTCACGAGACCCGTGTCGTACGGATCCAGACGGTGGAAAAGCTCTCGCAATGCTGCCTCAGTCGTTGGACGAAGGCACCTGCGAGCACCGTTTCCACTTTGTCTCAGTTTCGACTTGTCATCACCGACTGACAAACCAAAGCTGCTCGACTTCGTGTCTCCGAGCGAGCGCTTCTCCTTCATCTGCTCGAGGCGATGGTTCCAGATCCGTCGCTCGGCATCGATCGCAGCTTCACTGTTGCGCAATCGGGCTTCGCGATGCGCGAGTAGATTGGAAGCGGTCGTGATGCGCTCGCCTAGAAAGTGAAGACGCCGTTCGAACGCCTCCAATCTCCGTGCAACCGCGTACAGGCTCTCCATCTTGTCCACCATTAAGCCGTCTCTCTATAGAAAAGGACACAGTGTAAGATGATTGTGCTCCGCAACGTCAATATAACAAGAGTATCAATCAAAACGTACTGCACTGAAGAACGCAACAGCCGTGGCAACCTGCTGGAGCTTCTCGCGCTCCTGTGAGAGCGTGCGGACAGCACTGACAGCCTTCGTCTCGGCGACAGTGCACTGCTTCTGAGATTCCTGGACGCGCACGCGCTCTAAATCGCGCTGAGCTTCAGCATCCGCAGTCTTCTGCTTCCACAACTCGCGCTCCTGCTCCAATCGTACTCTCGCTCCTTCGATGGTTTCTGCCTGACGCTGGAACTCGCGGCTGGTGTCGGTCCGACTGAGATCCATGCACTTCATCTGCACCATGAGCGAAACAACTTTCTCTCTCCACGTTGATAGTAGCTGCGAGTATAGACGCGCGGCGTTTTCGATGGCGCCAGCTTCTTCACTCGTAGTCTCATGCTCACTCACCTGGGCTTGACCGATCTCGACCAAACCGCGCTGGATGGCTTTGTCCTGGATCGAAAGAATCGACTCGAGCGCTGCAACGCGACTTTGAAGAAGACGAGAATGCTCTCCAGCTGCCGTTGTTTCGGCGGCCGCGATCTGCGAGTGCTTTGCCGACGTGTCTGGACGAGCAGCAGGCTCTCGTGGACGGTACGAACTTGCTTCTCGACTCGCCGCTGGACGCGACGTGGTCGGCGTCATGGCTCCAGCAGCGATATCGACGTGCAGTGACTGCACTTGCGACGGCACTTCATTATCAGGCTCCGCAACGGTTTCAGGAGTTTTACTGTCTGAAAAGTGAGTAGGACGCTGAGATTGCGGATACCGCTGGCGGTGGATGTTGTCGGGTGTCAGCAACAGCGAGCTAGATACTGGCGATACAGCTGCATCTGTTACACCTAGACATGTTGTGTCATTCGCTGCTACTGGTGGCAAGATTGCTTGAGTCTGAATCGGCGCGGGTACCACCGGCGAAGACGACGAGTCTTGAAGCTCACTCTTGCGATGTACACGCAAATACAGCCGCTCTGCTGGTGTCACGTCGCTGCCATCCAGACTCTTGAGTTGCGGAAGCACAGCGAGCACCTCTCGACGGTACGTCGCCTGCTGCGCGATGGGGTTATCCTAAACGATTCCAGATCGCTCAACCCAAGCAAGTCAGCACACACACGTCAGTGTCGCTACGCTACCCGCCACAAGAAAGATGGACCAAAAAGCTTATCGTAGCTGCTACGTACCTGTAACGTTAGTGCCTCGAGGTGCTCGAGCGATTGCAGGAAGCGGAGCTCACTGAAGAGTTCGATCTGGTTCGCGCCGAGGTCCAGCGCGCGCAGGTTCACGCAGGCAGCTGCATGCCTCAGCGACTCTCTACAACCCGCAACACACACCACAATACACACATAGTGAAGTCATACTTAGCCACACAATGTCTTACACACCGGCAGTAGATACGCCACACACACAAAGACTCACATCGCGTTTGCGCTCAGGTCAAGGAACTCGAGACGCGTGCAGCAAGCGCCGAACGCGTGCGGGGCCGGAAACGCGCGCAGGCGGTTACCGCTCAGGTCGACGCGCAGCAGCGACGACAGCAACGCCAGATGATGCACCTCGCGCAGCGCGTTCTGCGATAGGTTCAGGCTCTGCAGCGCTGGATACTGGCGCGCGATCTCCTCTACGAGCTCCCGCGTAAGCGCCTGCAGTGGCATGTTGTACTTTTGCCGCCCGCGCAAAAATGCAGTTGTTCAAAAATGAGATTCTCATTTTGGTTTTAGCGAATCGTGAGTCGCTACACTCTCTATGAAGTTTCTATTGGCTATAATTCGTGCAAGACTGTTAGACTCAGAATCAGAAGTCCTTGACTCTTGTCCGACAAACGTACATCATCCAGTGTGCATGCCAAGGGCGCAGAGAAGCGCTGTCTCTGACCAACGGACGTGGTCAACATGGTACAGTAGCAATGGGTCAAGATCTCTCTGTGCTTTAGGTAAAACAGACGGCACTTGATGTCTTGCGAGTGAAAGCAATACTGTCCCTATTCGTTTATGCAAAACCCAAAGCGACGATGAGTTCATCACGACCACTCAACCTCTCTGAGCATCCAAATTGACTCAACCTCTCTATGACCATACTCGAACTAGCATGACCGCTCTTCGAGGCTTGTTGATCCAGCCCAGCTTTACCACCTCATTAGCGGCTGCGCACTTTCAGGTCCACTTGTCGCTCGCTTTCCAACACTTCACCCGGTGGCGTTGGTTCGTGTTACTAAAGCTTGATCAATGCGCACATGTCGAAAGCTACAACTATATGGATCCCCTAACAAGCCCGACAATATTTTCTTATAAACAAGAAAACAAATTACGATGAGGGAGACCGTGTGAAAAAAATCATACAAAAGGAATCGATAAGCTGCTCTCCTCACCACTGGGAGCGTCGATAACCAGATGGCGCAAGCGCTTCAGCTTGAAACTGTGCGAAGCGGCTCGCGCACCGAGCACGATGACTTACCGACAACCTGGTGGACAACCAAAGGCACATAGGTGTCCATGCAGCGCTAAATCGGATTTCATTCGATGTAGACCAAAGACGTTGTGCACGTACCCTCCACTTCTCATCGCATGCTGACTCCAGTTGACACTTCCCGCGGCGACCGTTTTGCTGTCGAAAGATTGCAGTTTTCGCATGCATCATATAGCTGGGCTGGTGGTGCCCAAAGATGGGGGCGCCGCTATCAGTTCTCAAATATGCGAGCCTTGGGTGTTGCGCATTTTGACGCTGGTGACGAACCACATCTGCACTTAGCGTTGGTGATCCCTGATCAAAGAACTCACAAGCTCACAGTGCGTGAGTACGTACATACTCACGTCCAGGTATTTCTTTGTGCGGTTGATGAATTGGAGATGACGAGTCAGGTGGGCGGCGAACGCATTAAGTCAAGAAACTGACAGCACCTCGTAGTCATTTGGTAGCATCCCACACAGTCTGCTTTCTCTGCGGAGGTTGTTGTGCAGATGCTGGACACGGATGTTCACGGCCGCGTCTGCATCGGGTGTTCTCTGAACAGGGGTTATCTGTCTGCGCTTGCATTCGCGGTAAACGCACTGGTCTACGGTCTTGTAGACCAAGTCAATGAAAGCAGCAGGAGTCTTGAGCTGTAGACCCGCGTCCAGAATGATAAGGTAGACTGTCGCCTTCTTGTAAAGCGTCAGTCTCTTGCGCATTGGGGACGTTGCAACCAAAGCCTTGTTGTTACCGATGGCTTCACTGAACTTGAGAGTCTGGATGCATTGGTCTGCGGGATGTTGCTCGACTGCTAGAATAGAAACAGGAGCGTGGGGACAGGAGGGAATGACGCGATAAGATTGACGTGAGAGCTAACATCATTGAGCCAAACCGGAGGTCATGTGGTTAGCTTCCAACCGCGGGTGGACGAGCGGTGCGCACGGAGCGAAGATTTACGTGGAGTTGGGCGTTCTGAGCCATTAGAGTGGAGAGCATCTCCGAGGAGTGCTTGGGCAGGAAAGAAGTGTGCTTGGTGTTCCAGGGCAAGTTCGAGAATTAGAGAAAGAACGCTACGTAAGAGTGGGTGGCATGTGCGCAAGACCAACGGCGCTTTGCCGGTTATGCATCGCTGGTTGGTGGAGAGAGCTCGCTAGTGGTGACAGCTAGAGACCTTGCCTTGTGAGCAAGCAAGCCGTAGAGCAGGCTTTATGGAAAGTAACCTTAATCGAGCCACATTGAAATTTGAAATCACTGCGTTTCACTCAAATATGGTCGATAATCCAACGCGGACGGAACTTTCGTCCATCGTCCTCGGACAGTCGTCAGACGTCTTCTCAGACCCGATGAGGACACTTCAAGCCAGTCAGGAGCAAATAATTTATTTTAACACACCTAAGATATCTATTTATCGGGCTCAACCGAGTAATACAGTGCGCGCCAGTTGGTTAGCCACACTTGGATATTTGGAGCTCAAATTTTGTGTAGGGCACTTCTGAAAATTCTGAAATGACCATCGCATTCGCGCTAATTTTGTGATTCCCGTCGTAGTTTGTGTTTGAAGAGAGCTCACTTTTTCACTCCGGAAATGATTAAAATTCTAAAACCCACGCACTCCAAAATGCGCCATTTTGGTTAGCCGCACCTACGCACAGTGTGCTATTGCTCGCGGATACAGTTGTTTACGCCCAACAGACATTGCGTAAACAGCATAAAACACAAAGAAGACATTCTAGCGCTCACTGACCACTCATTTATCAATTTGCAAGCCCACAGCCATGGGGAACGGCCCTCTTCTCTCCGACATCGAGAA